>HG995179.1:0-62500 GCA_905333005.2 Lycaena phlaeas | reverse complement strand
CGTTCTTTATATCAGTCTTCAGGTTACGTGCACTGCCCAGCTGGAGCTTTGCTTTAACCAGGCAGTTCTTCGCCTCAGCTACTTTGGAAGGGAGCTTCTTCTTTTCTAGTGGGGGGGGAGGGGGGGTGGCCAAGCGGGCCTCTATCTCCCCGCTGATGCGCCGCACCGTCAGTGTTTTATTCATCTCGCTTGTCTTTGTTTTTTCCACTGGCGGTGATCTGAACATTCTGTTGTGGCGGTTACGTGGGAATGGCTTTATTACGATTATATAAATATAAGAGATATAAAAATTTATAAACAATAATGATATAATATTAATATAGTTAGTTATAATATATACTAAATGCTAATACTAATTCAATTATTTTAATGCAAGTTGTTCAAAAAATATTATTGTTAAAATGTAATGTTGGTATATAGATAAGATTATATTTTAATGAAATAAAATTTTTAATTATAATATTATGGTAGCAATATACTATAATATTAATATATCAGCTTTTAAACAATTAATATGTCAGTAAGTCTATGGTCAATGTTATGTCAACTGATTAATTAAATTAACAAAGTTTTTGTTTTTAAAGGCCTCTTGCAATATGTTATGTCGATAAGGTGCTTCAAATTTACAATAATAATATATAGTCAATAATTACAGATAGTTTATCCTTAATTTTTATTTTTATTTTTAACCTAAGAGGGTGTAAATGGCCCTTATGCTTCAATTTTCCCTAATAAGGACCCTATACCACTTCGGCAGCCTTATAATCAATATATTATTTAATGCGGCAACGTACGTTGTGTAATTATAAGTATTTATGATCGTTCTGTTAGGTACTTGTATCCTATGTATAGATATATAGTGTTAATGTTCTTTAAGTGTGTCCCAAAACAGACAATAGCCTTGGATCGGTAACGCTCCGGGCGCTGATGATGATGCTAGTTTGTTATGAGCGTTTATAAATCTGTGGAATGTTCGAGAATGGAATGTAAGGCGTGGCCTGCACCGATAACTCGAGAACAATAGAACAAAGGATGTTAAGCTCCGCCCCACAGGTGTGCGGCCGACCGAGTCTCTTATCTGTTTTATTAAATTGTGGTTCCGTATAATATTTTTAATATTGATGTTGTATTTGTATGTTTCTGCTAATTTATTATGTATTCTATATGTTCTAGTAATATATATTTAGTTGTTTATGTCTTTAATGTATATGTTTGTATATATAATGTAGATATTATGTCAATACGTTGCCGTTTGTTACCCCAATATGTTTTAATTTCTATATATAATTTACAATTAATATTCGTCTGATATCACAATATTTCTAAACTTTAAGTTAGAATGGTCTGTATGTCTATTTCACTCTTAATAATATTTTATGTATACTAAGTAGTCAAACTCCACGGGTGATAGTGATGTTGAATCTGTTATATGTTCGCAAGGAACCCTAAGGTTACGCAACGGACCACCCGTCGCGCAGCTGTGAATACAATGGATAATAAGTCCCGCCTCCTGCAAGACTGTCTCCGCCTACTATTTCTCTATTAATGCAAGAGTGGTTCTGCAGACAATTTATTTTGTTTTTATTAATATAATATGTATTTTACACTTAAGAATTTACGATATGAACTTACAATTGAATAAAATATGCTTTAATTATTTATAATATTATATAATATATGAATATGGTTTTACAGATGCTTATTTATTATTTATTTATATTGAATATATATTTTTATGATTATATATAATTATTATTTTAACTACTTAATAACACGTTTACATCAATTTTCTATAATAAATAAATTGTAGACAATAGTTTATTATTTGTTTTGATATTTATAATATACAGTATTTGCTTTTCACTATTTTATATTTATGTTATACTATGTATACTCGTATCAACTCAAATGTATCAGGCCAACTAATAGTTATTTATCGTTAATAATGCAATTAATAATCTGCCATATAGTACACTTGAGCCGACACAAGCCGGCGGGTGATGATGATGTTGAATTTATTATATTGTTCGCAAGGAACCCTAAGATTACGCAACGGACCGCCCGTCGCGCAGCTGTGAATACAATAAGCAATAAGTCCCGCCTCCTGCGAGACTGGCTCCTCCTACTATTTCAGTTAATACAAAAGTGGTTCTGCAGATAATTTATTAGTTTTTATTTATTTAGTATGTACTTTTTAGTTAACAATTTACAATATTTACTTAAATTTAACAATATACTTTATTATTTAAATATTATATGTATGAATAAGGTTCTCCAGATGCCTATTCATTGCCTATTTATCCCAGATAATATGTTATTTATATATTTGTAACTATTGGATTTGACTACTTAATATTATTTTTACAATATTTTTATATCCTATATGATATCAGCTTATATAATACTGCAGATACTAATTAAATGTGTCTTTCAAATCTAATATTTAATATACAATATGTCAGTTTGTTCAAACTTTTCTCCGAAACTTTATATAAATTCTTATTGTTTAATATATGCAAGTTAATTTAACTATTTACTATGTTTTTCCTTATTTATATTGTACTGCAGTTTGGTATTGATGATGATTAGGAATCTTCGTGTTCTTCGGATCTTCAGTATTCAATTTAATGTTAATAAAAATGGTTTTCTTATTATTGATTTATGTCACGGATCCCTAAAAACTTGGCTCCGCCCCTAATAAATGGTTTTATGGTTTTTGCCAAATTTCGCAGGTTTCCCGTTGGAATTTGGCTGTCGTCTATGGGCCAGATGATGGGCCCTGGTCTACTCCTTATGGGTGCACTTTGTCCCTGGCTCCTGGTCACTCCCAGGCGCCGTCAAGTCAGTATAAGTGTATATAAATAACCGTAAAAACCTTATTTCCTCCGTAATTTCGGGGTTTTCTGTCCGATTGGGCTGGAACTCGCTGTATCGGTGTAGCACCACGCTCCCCCGGTCCTGTCAATCCCTGGAGAGCCCCGCTATCCCGGTTCCTCCGCAATAGGCTTTGGAACACCAGGACGCCTTCGGGCTCCAATCCAAGGGGTCTGCTGCTTCCAGCAACTCGTCACAACACTGGTATACACTTTGGATACACCACTTCACTATTTATTCACTGTTTATTCACTTTATTTGTTAGAAATAATTTATTTCACGCGCAAATAAATTTTAAATTATTTCTGGTTTATTCTCGGGACGCGCGCGCTCGCGACCGGGGTTGGCGCGGCACTAATCTTTTTGGTTTGGTTAGGTTAGGTTAGGTTAGGTTAGGTTAGGTTAGGTTAGGTTAGGTTAGGTTAGGTTAGGTTAGGTTAGGTTAGGTTAGGTTAGGTTAGGTTAGGTTCCCCACCGGCTGGATCCAAGCCTTGTCGTGGCGGTGGGGCTTAGTAACCCTTAGGGACCTTTCGCAACCCGGGGTGAACCAATTGGATTCACACAGGCGAGCGAGAGTGGGCTGGTATGGCTACTGCTGGTTGTGCCCTTGGTACGACTAGCGGCGGCCACTCTGGTCCTGCCTGGGAATCCTGCCCGATTGTGACCAGCGGCCTCACGGCCCTGCCGCAGTCTCGCAGGAGGAGGGGGTTCGCATCAGAGCTCAGGAGGAGCAGTCGATGGGAACCTCCGTCAGGAATCGCTTAGTGGGATGGTATGTCTACTGCCGACTGTGCCTTTAGGTACGGCCGGAGGCGGACACTCTGTCTCCAGCCAGGAGAGCCTGCTCGACTGCGACCGGTGGCTTCACGGCCCTGTTGCGGTCCCGTGGGTGGAGGGAGTTTCCGTCATAGCTCAGGAGGAGCAGTTTGATGGGAATTTCCTCCGATCGAAGAGACCGCGTCATCGCGAGAGGGGGCTTATGGCCCCCGCCCGGAGAACCTGCCCGACTGCTACCGGTGGCCTCACGGCCCTGGTGCGGTCCCGTGGGTGGAGAGAGTTTCCGTCATAGCTCAGGAGGAGCAGCGAGATGGGAACCCCCTCCGATCGAAGATACCGCGTTATCGCGAGAGGGGGCTTCTGGCCCCCGCCCGGAGAACCTACTCGACTGCGACCGGTGGCCTCACGGCCCTGTTGCGGTCCCGTGGGTGGAGGGAGTTTCCGTCATAGCTCAGGCGGAGCAGCGAGATGGGAACCCCCTCCGATCGAAGAGATGCGATCGTGGGTTGGTCTGGCTACTGCCGGCTACGGCTAGCGGCGGTCATTCCTTCCCTGTCTGACACTCCTGCCGACTGTAAACGGTTGCTTCTAGATCCCGGATGCAGTCGCGCGGGAAGAGGAGGCCCCTGTCAGAGCTCAGGAGGAGCAGTCGATGGGAGCCTCCGCCAGGATAGATCGCCAAAGGAGGTTCTCGTCATAGCTCAGGAGGAGCAGTTTGATGAGAACCTCTGACGGAGAGAAGCGGCGGTGTGAGATGGTAAAACAAATCACACCGTCGCGATAGGCCTGTGCGTGGCTGGTCGGGGGACCAGTCGCGTACGCTAAAGGCCTGCGGAAGAAGGTGCCCCTACGTGTTCTGGGCGCCGACAACCGGAGATGCTCTACAGCGGAGAGTGCTGTAATGCACACGCCTGTGGCCGAGTGCGAAAGGCTATCGTCCTCGTGCCGGTCATAAGGGCGAACGAAGAGAACACCATGGGTTTTTAGTTCGGGTTAGAGTCCCACACACCTTCTCGGGTCCCCCGGCCCGGGTAACAGTCATGAAGATTTTCCCATGTAAAAAAAAAAAAAAGGTTAGGTTAGGTTAGGTTAGGTTAGGTTAGGTTAGGTTAGGTTAGGTTAGGTTAGGTTAGGTTAGGTTAGGTTAGGTTAGGTTAGGTTAGGTTAGGTTAGGTTAGGTTAGGTTAGGTTAGGTTAGGTTCGGCAGCTGAAACGCGGCGGCGACATCAAAAGCCGCCGCAAGAGGTCTGTGCGGGGTTTGTCGGGGGACTAGCCGCGCGCCTGTAGACCTAAGATGTAAGGTGCCCTTGTGTTCGGGGCACCACATCAGATGATTGACTCTACACAGATGAGCGCTAATGAGCGCAGCGTCGTGGCCGATGCGGAGACCTAGTCACGCGCCGGTCACAATAGACGAATACGGAGGAACACCATGGGTTTTTAGTTGGGTCAGAGTCCCACACACCTTTCTCGGGTCCCCCCGGACCTGAGATACCAGTCATCAAGATTTTCCCATGCAAAAAAAAAAAAAAAGGTTAGGTTAGGTTAGGTTAGGTTTAGGTTAGGTTAGGTTAGGTTAGGTTCCCACCGGTTGGATCCAAGCCTTGTCGTGGCGGTTGGGCTTAGTAACCCCGGGACCTTTTGCAACCCGGTTGGTGAACCAATTGGATTCACGCCGCTCCCTGGTACGTAGTGCCAGGGGTGGTGGTCGCTGTCTCTAGGGACGGGGACCGCGAGGAAGACAACCTCTCTAAAAAATCACCCTAATCCTAAGTTTTGGTGCGCGGCGAGAGGATGAATGGCTGGAGGGACTCCAGTCGTTAGCGCACTCCCAGCCGGGGTACCTGCGGACCCCCCCGTTGGGTTACAAATGTACGCCATCCTGGTGCACAGGGCTCTGCCCAGGATGTACCAGTCTCCCTAGCCCCGAAGGTAGAGACACCAGAGGGAAAAGTTTTGAAGCAAAATTAGTCAAACCAAAGAAGACATTCTCCGAGCGGGTTCCAATCCCGTCACCTCGTGTGCTGCCCCGAGTAATACGGAGGGGGCAACTCAAAACTTCGGCGGTTCGGTTACACCGAACCGACGTGACCCGGCGATCATTCTGGACAGAATAGATGCAAGCGAATTGGCAAAGTCAAAAGGAAGGAGGAAGATTGTCGACTCTCCGAGGATCTTCTCTGGGAGAGAAGAAATGAGCCAGAGCGACTGGAGCGAGGCGTCTGGCTCATACCAAGGTGAAAAAAGAAGAGGCATGAGATATGGCTGGACGGATGGCTCAGAGGAAGTAGACGAGATGAGCCCTACCAGCTATTCAGACGACGGTTGGCCCTCCAAAAAGAAGGGAAAGAGGAGCCGACTGCCGTCTTCGTCAGAAGAAGAGGAGGAAAGGGTGAAGACAAAATCTCCACCCACTAAAAAAGGGAAAAGTAGAACAGTCACAAGCCACTATTTTGGGCTGGCTAGTGCAAAGCGGCACTTGGCCGAATTAGAACATGAGGCCATAGCTGCGGAGGCCGAACGCGACGTTTCTGGGCTTCCACGCCGCCCAGCTCTGCCCCGCCTGTCGGAGGGTTCGGGGTCAGAGACGATCCGGGACACAGGAGGAACAGACGAAACCGAAAAGACGGCGAGCGCTCTAGGGCTTATCATCACCCAAGCCCTAGAGAACATCACCGGGGTCCGAACCAGATCTAAAAACCTGAAGGGCTCCATGGTGGCTGAACTGAAGAAGGCCACCCAGGACATCCAGGGAGCCACGGTGAAACTATTAAGCGTAACGCAAACATCGGAGACACGGGCCCTCGAGGCCGTTATCAAGAGGCAGGCTGCGGAGATGCAGGAAATGCGGCAGAAGATCGCCGCCCTCAGCAAGGAGGTGGCATCTCTTCGCCAAGTAACTCTGACCACGCCCGTAGCCCAGACTGCGCCGGACCTGGAGGATCTGCTGAAGAGGACTGTACGAGAGGCAGTCACACAGTCTTGCGCGCGTTTTAACGCCCGGCTGGAGGGGCTTGAGGATCGCCTCCTGCCGGAACCAAGACTGCGCCCGCCCCTTGCAGCGGATACGCGAGCGGCAGAAAGAGAGAGCACAACACCCGCTCCTAAGAAGACCACAAAAAACAAGAAGACGGTGGCAACTACACTAATGCCACCGGCGAACCCGGGGCCTTCGGTGGCTTCAACAGTAAAGAAGAAGAGCGCCAAGGCGCGCGAGGATGACGGTCCCTGGACGACCGTCACCCATAAAAAGAAGGCTGCTACTAAAACTCAGCCCAAGAAGAAGAAGGCACTGCGGAAAAAAGGCCCGCGCAAACTACAAGCGCCTGACAGCTCCGTCGTAGTGATGAAACTGCGACCGGAGGCAGAAGAAAGAGGGACGTCTTATTATGACGTGATGAAGAAGGCGCAAGCCGAGATAAAACTGCCGGACCTAGATATAGGGCCCGGCATAACTTTTAAAACGGCGGTCACCGGCGCCAGACTTCTAGTGGTTCCGGGTGCGGCCATGGGCGAGAAGGCAGATGCCCTGGCCGCCAAAATCAAAGAAGTGGTTGGAGAAGACGTCCAAGTTACCAGGCCCACGAAGAGCGTGAGCGCACGCGTGTCGGGCCTGGACGACTCAGTCACGGCGGACGACATCACAGCGGCTGTGGCGAATGCAGGGGGATGCCCGGCCGAGCAAGTACGGCCGGGCGAAATCGGTCGCAGCGCTTTTGGAGTCAGAGCAGCAATTGTCCGCCTCCCTATAGAGGCGGCTAAGAAAATTGTGCAGGAGGGAAGACTTCTGATTGGTTGGGTCTCTGTGAGATTCAAGCTTCTGGACGCCCGCCCTCTCAGATGCTATCGATGCCTGGAGACGGGCCATGTGGCGGCAACATGTAAATCGGCGACAGACAGGAGCGGATTATGCTTCCGCTGCGGGGAGGAGGGGCATAGAGCGAGAGAGTGCTCCGTGCCCACCCCGAGATGCGCAGTCTGCTCCAACACGGAGCAACCCGCCGCCCACAAAATGGGCGGCGCAGCGTGCGTACCTAATAAACGCACAAAGAAAGGTAAAGCAAAAAAGGCTGGGGAGGGCCTCGCGGCCGCGACCCAGCCTGCCTTTCCGACCGTAAGCAACACCTTTGCGGTCCTGCCGGTGGAGGAGATCCCCATGACTCTGGAGGAGTAGTGGGGAACCTCCGGCAGCTGAAACGCGGCGGCGACATCAAAAGCCGCCGCAAGAGGTCTGTGCGGGGTTTGTCGGGGGACTAGCCGCGCGCCTGTAGACCTAAGATGTAAGGTGCCCTTGTGTTCGGGGCACCACATCAGATGACTGACTCTACACAGATGAGCGCTAATGAGCGCAGCGTCGTGGCCGATGCGGAGACCTAGTCACGCGCCGGTCACAATAGACGAATTCGGAGGAACACCATGGGTTTTTTTTTTTTTTTTTTTTTTTTAGTTGGGTCAGAGTCCCACACACCTTTCCTCGTCCCCCCGGACCTGAGATAACAAAAAAAAAAAAAAAAAAAAAAAAAAAAAAAAAAAAAAAAAAAAAAAAAAAAAAAAAAGGTTAGGTTAGGTTAGGTTAGGTTAGGTTAGGTTAGGTTAGGTTAGGTTAGGTTAGGTTAGGTTAGGTTAGGTTAGGTTAGGTTCCCACCCCCACCGGCTGGATCCAAGCCTTGTCGTGGCGGTGGGGCTTAGTAACCCTTAGGGACCTTTCGCAACCCGGGGTGAACCAATTGGATTCACACAGGCGAGCGAGAGTGGGCTGGTATGGCTACTGCCGGCTACGGCTAGCGGCGGCCACTCTGGTCCTGCCTGGGAATCCTGCCCGATTGTGACCAGCGGCCTCACGGCCCTGCCGCAGTCTCGCGGGAGGAGGGGGTTCGCATCGGAGCTCAGGAGGAGCAGTTGATGGGAACCTCCGTCAGGAATCGCTTAGTGGGATGGTATGTCTACTGACGACTGTGCCTTTAGGTACGGCCGGAGGCGGACACTCTGTCTCCAGCCAGGAGAACCTGCTCGACTGCGACCGGTGGCTTCACGGCCCTGTCGCAGTCCCGTGGGTGGAGGGAGTTTCCGTCATAGCTCAGGAGGAGCAGTTTGATGGGAATTTCCTCCGATCGAAGAGACCGCGTCATCGCGAGAGGGGGCTTATGGCCCCCGCCCGGAGAACCTGCCCGACTGTGACCGGTGGCTTCACGGCCCTGTCGCGGTCCCGTGGGTGGAGGGAGTTTCCGTCATAGCTCAGGAGGAGCAGCGAGATGGGAACCCCCTCCGATCGAAGATACCGCGTTATCGCGAGAGGGGGCTCTTAGCCCCCGCCCGGAGAACCTGCTCGACTGCGACCGGTGGCTTCACGGCCCTGTTGCGGTCCTGTAGGTGGAGGGAGTTCCCGTCATAGCTCAGGAGGAGCAGTGAGATGGGAACACCCTCCAATCGAAGATGCCGCGTTATCGCGAGAGGGGGCTTCTGGCCCCCGCCCGGAGAACCTGCTCGACTGCGACCGGTGGCTTCACAGCCCTGTTGCGGTCCTGTGGGTGGAGGGAGTTTCCGTCATAGCTCAGGCGGAGCAGCGAGATGGGAACCCCCTCCGATCGAAGATATGCGATCGTGGGTTGGTCTGGCTACTGCCGGCTACGGCTAGCGGTGGTCATTCCTTCCCTGTCTGACACTCCTGCCGACTGTAAACGGTTGCTTCTAGATCCCGGATGCAGTCGCGCGGGAAGAGGAGGCCCCTGTCAGAGCTCAGGAGGAGCAGTCGATGGGAGCCTCCGCCAGGATAGATCGCCAAAGGAGGTTCTCGTCATAGCTCAGGAGGAGCAGTTTGATGAGAACCTCTGACGGAGAGAAGCGGCGGTGTGAGATGGTAAAACAAATCACACCGTCGCGATAGGCCTGTGCGTGGCTGGTCGGGGGACCAGTCGCGTACGCTAAAGGCCTGCGGAAGAAGGCGCCCCTACGTGTTCTGGGCGCCGACAACCGGAGATGCTCTACAGCGGAGAGTGCTGTAATGCACACGCCTGTGGCCGAGTGCGAAAGGCTTTCGTCCTCGTGCCGGTCATAAGGGCGAACGAAGAGAACACCATGGGTTTTTAGTTCGGGTTAGAGTCCCACACACCTTCTCGGGTCCCCCGGCCCGGGTAACAGTCATGAAGATTTTCCCATGTAAAAAGGTTAGGTTCCCACCCCCACCATCTGGATCCAAGCCTTGTCGCGGCGGTGGGGCTTAAGCTCGGGGCACAGTAAGCTCCGGGCGAACTAATTGGGTCCAAACAGGGCGGCAGTGGGCCAGTCTGGCTGCTGCCGGCCGAGCCGCTCCCCGGTACGCAGTGCCGGGGGTGGTGGTCGCCGTCCCACGTCGGGGCGGGGACTGCGAGGAAGACAACCTCACCAAAAATTACCCCAATCCCAAAATAAGCTTCGGTGCGCGGCGAGGGGATGAATGGCTGGAGGGGATCCAGTTCCTAGCGCACCACGTTTCAAGTTGATTACGGGTTCCGCTCGACCCAAATGAGCAGATTTTCATAATGAACAAAAAGCAAGTTGAAAATAGTCCCCGGGCGGGTCCCCGAAAGGGGGAATCCCGCACCACGCCGGAAGCGGCGGAGGTCTGCCCCACGTACTACGGGGGGGGCAAAACCTGCTTCGAGGGTTCGGTTACCCCGGACTCTCGCAACGACAAACTGGCACACCTAACGGATCAAGACGCATGCGAATCGGATTTCGACGAAGTGGAAGTGATGAGTGGAAGTGACTCGGCCGAGAGCATGAGGTCGGCGCACTCATTGACTCGGAGAAGTAAACGGACCCGGCGCACGTCATCAGAGGAGGAGACGGCGACCGAGGAGTCACCAAAGATAGGATCGGTGGCGTTCAAAAAGACCTTTCTGAAGGTCTCGCCGCCCACAAAACGAGGACGAGGAAGGCCACCTACAACCGGCCAATACGTTGGTTTGGCAAAGGCCAAGAGAGACCTGGCGGCAGCAGAGCGGGAAGCGATGCAGGCAGAGGCAGAGCGGAGCCTCGCTGCACTCGCGCGAGACCTGCGTCCGTCCCGCCTGTCAGAGTCGTCGGCTTCGGAGACGGCCCTCAACCGGCCCAGTATAGAAACGGCGAGTGCTCTGGGGGCGAATATCACAAAGGCCCTGGAGATCATCACTGGGGTCCGCAACAGGTCGAAGAACCTTAAGGGCCCTATGATGAAGGCTTTAAAAGACGCCACAGCCATGATCCAGGATTCAACCGTGGCCCTCCTGGACCGCACATCCTGCGCCGAGACGCGGGCGCTGGAAGCGGCCAACAAGAGATTGGAAGCGGAAAACCAAAGTCTGTCGGCGGAAAATAAAAGTCTGTCGGCAGGGATGGCTGAACTGCGACAGGAGGTGGCAACGCTCAGGAGCGAGCTCGCCTGCTGTCGACAGCAGTTGACTGCAACCCAAGGAGCACAAGGGCCTCCTCTTCCTGCAAATCTGGAGGAGATATTGGGAAAGGCCATGAGGGAGACTGTGGCGATTACAAGCGCCCGCCTGGACGCCCGGCTCGAGGGACTGGAGTCAAGACTCCTACCTGAGCCGCGGCTACGCCCGCCTTTAGCGGCGGATAGAAGATCAGTGACGGCAGTGCCGACGCTGGCACCAGCGCCTACTCCAGGGCCGTCAGTCACTGCCAAGAAGACGAAGAAGAATTCGTCCGCGGCAGCTACGACGCTGATGCCACCGGCGAACCCAGGGCCTTCTGCCGCCATCAAGAAGACGGCCAAGAAAGGCAAAAAGAAGACGACCTCTGAGACACCGCCAACGGAAATCGCGGCACAAAAACGCGATATCAACGTGTGGACGACTGTCACCAGGGGAAAGGGTAAGCAGACCCCGAAGAAGTCTCTGCCGCAAAAGAAGAGGGGCCCGCCTAAGCTACGGACACCCAATAGCTGCGTTGTGGCCCTGCAGTTGCTGCCGGCGGCGGCTGAGCGAGGGCTCACATATAGCGAGGTCATGAAGAAGGCCAGAGCTGAAATACGCCTTCCTGACCTCGGTATAGAGCCGCCTCGTTGTAGAACAGCGGCCTCGGGCGGCCGACTTCTAGTGCTGTCCGGAGGGGACAATAGTGATAAGGCCGACTCTCTAGCCCAGAAGATCCGGGAGGTAGTCGGGGACGACATCGTAAGAGTCACCAGGCCCACGAGATGCGTAAGCGCCCGCATCTCCGGTCTTGATGACTCAGTGTCCAAAGAAGATGTAGTCGCGGCGGTCGCTGATTCCGGCTGTTGTCCCCCCGACCAAGTTCGGTCGGGAGAAGTTACAAGTAGTCCCTCGGGTCTCGGGACGGTGACTGTTCGCTGCCCTGTCGAGGCGGCGAAAAAGATAGTGGAAAAGGGTAGGCTACTAGTTGGCTGGGTGTCGGCGCAATTCCGACTGCTTGACGCCCGCCCAATGAGGTGTTTCCGCTGCCTTGAGCAGGGGCACATGGCGGCGGTATGCTCGTCTGCAGTGGACCGGAGCGGTCTCTGCTTCCGCTGTGGAGAGGCGGGGCACAAGGCCAGAGACTGCAACGTGACTGTCCCCAAGTGCGCAGTCTGCTCTGAAAAAGGGCTTCAAGCAACCCATAAAATGGGTGGGGCTGCCTGCGTCGCCCCGCGCCGTGGCCGCGCAGGACACAAAAGAGCAGCGAAGGTTGGCGAGGGCCCTAGTCCCCCCTCGCAGTCCACTATCCCGACCGCCAATAGCTTCGCGGTTCTGGGTGAGGAGGTTCCTATGGCCTTGGAGTGATGGCACGACACACCCAGGTCCTACAAGGGAACCTCAACCATTGCGCCAGGGCCCAGGATCTGCTCTTCCAGGCCCTGGCGGAATGGTCAGTGCAAGTAGCCGTGATCGCCGAGCCGTATCGCGTCCCCAATTCACCAAATTGGGTCGGTGATCAAGACGGGGTCGTGGCAGTCGCCAGCCTGAATGGCGCGCCACCTATTGGCACAGTAGAGAGGGGGCGTGGATACGTCGCGGTGGAAATAGGCCGAGTCCTAGTAGTCGGTGCTTATTTCTCACCCAATCGGAGCGTTGCCGATTTCGAGCACTTCCTCGTTCGAGTCGGCACTCTGGTGGGGAGAGCCCGCCTCGACCACGTTATTGTCGCCGGGGACCTCAATGCCAAATCCGTGGCCTGGGGTTCCCCTGTGACGGACATCCGAGGAGAAGTCCTGGAGGACTGGCTGGTGGAGACCGGACTGGTGGTCCTTAACGTAGGGTCGAGAAATACCTGTGTGCGGCAGCAGGGCGGCAGCATCGTCGACGTGACTTTCGCCGATGCCGCTCTCGCTTGCCGCGTGCAAGGCTGGGAGGTGCTGGAGACTGAGACGCTGTCCGACCACCGGTACATACGGTTCCGGTACGGTAGCGTCACACCAATCTCAAGTCGCGGCTCACAGGCCGAATGCGGCCCACGTTGGGCGACAAAGAGGCTAGATAGGGAGGCCCTCCTTGAGGCAGCCATAGTTCAGGCCTGGGGAATGGACCATCGCCCGGTCCTAGCTGATGTGGATGAGGAGACCGACCGCATGGCTGCTGCAATATCGCAGGTGTGCGATGCGGCCATGCCTAGAGTGGGACGGAAGCCACAACGTAGCAAGAGGGTGTACTGGTGGTCGGAAGAACTTGCCGAACTGCGCAGGAGGTGTGTTGCGTCGAGGCGCCTGTACACCCGGTGTCGCAGGCGAGTGCGTCGTGACGAGGCGGAAGAGGGGCGGCTCTACACCAACTACAGAGTCGCCGCCGGGGAACTCCGGACGGCCATCGGTCGAGCCAAGGAGGTTGCCCACGAGGAGATGCTCGAGACTTTGGATCGAGATCCGTGGGGGAGGCCGTACAGGATGGTTCGCAACAAACTGCGCCCCTGTGCTCCCCCCCTGACGGAGAGTCTCGAGCCCGACCTCGTGGCCCGGATTGTCCCGGCCTTGTTCCCTGGTCGGGGAGAACAAACGCCACCGCCCATGGCTCCATCGGGCGGTCAGCCAAATAGTGATGAGGCTCCAGAAGTCACGGAAGAGGAGTTCGACGCTGCACTAGCGAAGATGAAGGCTCGGAACACCGCCCCCGGCCCCGATGGCGTTCCTGGCCGGGCCTTGGTTCTGGCCCTTGGCCCACTTCGATCTCACGCCATGCACCTATATAGTGCCTGCCTGGCGCAAGGACGGTTTCCCTCGGCGTGGAAGAGAGGGAAACTAGTCCTGATCAAGAAGGAGGGAAAACCGGCGAACACACCATCAGCGTATAGACCGATCGTGTTGCTCGATGATGCGGGAAAGCTGCTGGAGCGGATCGCTGCCTCCCGCATAGTCGACCACCTCGAAGAAACAGGACCGAATCTGAGCACCTACCAATTCGGCTTCCGTCGGGGCAGATCCACTCTGGATGCACTAGCCAGGGTGAGGGCCCATGCCGACGAGGCTGTCGGGGGAGGAGAGGTGTTATTGGCGGTGTCTATTGACATTGCCAACGCCTTCAACACCTTACCCTTCGACACGATACTGGAGGCGCTCAGATTCCATGGTGTACCGGCGTATCTGGGCAGGCTGGTAGCGGACTACCTGTCTGGCAGATGCGTCATGTACCCATCGGCCGGTGGGTGGCAAAGCAGAGAAGTGGCGTGCGGTGTTCCACAGGGCTCGGTGCTCGGGCCTCTCTTGTGGAACATAGGCTACGACTGGGTGCTCCGGGGCGCGAATTTGACGGGCGTCGGCGTCACGTGCTATGCTGACGACACCATCGTCACCGCGCGTGGAGGCACCTTCTTGGAGGCCCGCATACGTGCGGTTGCAGGCGTTGCGCAGGTTGTTGCGAGGATTCGGCGTCTCGGGCTAGAAGTGGCCTTGGAGAAGTGTGAGGCTATATGCTTCCACGGGCCACGCCAAGCCCCTCCAGCCGGATCCAACCTGATTGTTGGTGGGACTTCCATCGCTATCAAGTCGACTATGAGGTACCTGGGCCTCGTCCTTGACAGTCGATGGAACTTCCAGGAGCATTTCCGGTGCCTTGCGCCGAAGCTGCTTGGAGCTGCACGGGCGCTGAGCCGTCTTCTCCCCAACGTGGGAGGGCCAAGTGTTGGCTGCCGCCGCCTCTATGCGGGCGTCTTGCAGTCTATGGGGCTGTACGGCGCGCCGATATGGGCTGGCGCCTTGACAAGACAGAACGTCGCTATCCTACGACGTCCGCAGAGAGCTATGGCAATCAGGGCCGTCCGTGCGTACTGCACCACCTCATATGAGGCTGCGTGCGTACTGGCGGGCTCTGCGCCGTGGGACATCGTGGCAGGTGCTCTGTCACGTTCCTGGAAGGAGAGACGTCACGAAGGCGAAATGACAATCCCGGACGAGATCGATTCGGAAGAAGAAGGCGAAGAGGAGATCTGCTGGCGAAGGCGGATCAAGAGAAGAGTCCTCCGTAAATGGCAGGAGCGGCTGCAAGAGCCGAGAGCAGGACGGCGCACGGTGTCGGCCGTCGGCCCAATTCTAGAGCAGTGGGTTGACCGGCGGCACGGTGTTATTACTTTTCACCTTGCACAGATCCTAACGGGCCACGGGTGCTTTGGAAGCTATCTGTGCAAGGTGACAAGATCGGAGAGCTCGCCAGGGTGCCATCACTGCAGTTGCGAGGAAGACACTGCTGACCACACCCTGGCGGAGTGCCCTGCGTGGGCTACGGAAAGAGCTGACCTCGTCGCCGAAATCGGCGCCGATCTCTCGCTCCCTGCGGTTGTACGCGCAATGGCCGGCAGTGAGAGCGCATGGGAGGCGGTCCTCTCCTTCTGCGAGGGCGTGATGTCGCAGAAAGAGGAGGCAGAGCGGGAGAGGGAGCGCACAAACCCCTCTTCCCGCAGGAGGACACGGCGTCGGCAACGGCAACGAGAAGTTGCTCTGTCGTGAGAGGATCTGTGCGCGGCCGATCGGGGGATCCGCCGCGCGCGCATAAGATCCGAGCTGTAAGGCACACTTAGGTGTTCAGGGTGCCTTAAGCGGAGAAGGAGGAGGGGAAGCCATCCCCCTACCTCCGAAGGAGTGTGCTGAAGGGCACAGCGTCGGAGCCCACTGCGGACCTGTAACACCGCACCGGGCCGTCAGGACGACACGGAGAACACCGCTGGGGTTTAGTGGGTAGAGCTGCGTCCACCTTACCATCTTATCGGACGCAGAGAGCCCCACATAACCTCCCGGCCCCCCCCCGGGCCTGGTGGTATGCGTAAGGGCATTCCCCAGCGAAACCAAAAAAAAAAAAAAAAAAAAAAAAAAGGTTAGGTTCCCACCGGTTGGATCCAAGCCTTGACGTGGCGGTTGGGCTTAAGTCCGGGGTAATTGTAACCCTGGGTGAACTAATTGGATTCACACGGGCGGCGGGAGGCCAATATGGTCACCTGCCGGCCAAGCCGCTCCCCGGTACGCAGTGCTGGGGGTGGTGGTCGCTGCCCCTCGGGGCGGGGACCGCGAGGAAGACAACCTCTTCAAAAATTACCCTAATCCCAACATATGCTTCGGTGCGCGGCGAGGGGATGAATGGCTGGAGGGTGTCCAGTTCCTAGCGCACCTTGTTTCGAGATGATTACGGGTTCGCTCAACCCTAATGAGTAACCAACCAAAATGGACTCACAGCAGAATGAAAAGAATCCCCGGGCGGGTCCTCGAAAGAGGGAATCCCGCACCCTGCCCAACAAGGCAGCGGTCTGCCCCACGTATACGGGGGGGGCACAACCTGCTCCAGGGTCGAGCTCTTCTCGGCCCTGTACTAACGATGAACCAAGCTTAACGAAAACGGACCTGATGGCAAGTGACACGGCGAAAGGAGGCAGGCGTAAGAACTCGCCTCGGATATTTTCGGAGATCGAAGAGATGAGCCAGAGCGACTGGAGCGAGTCGTCTGGCTATCTCGACCAGCTCCGGAGAAGAAGGAGACAACTATATGATAGTGACGTTGGCTCTGAAGTCGAGGCTATGAGCCCAACGTCCTACTCTGACGATGGATGGCCCTCAAAGCATAAAGGCAAGAGGAGTCGACGACCGTCGTCCTCGGACGACGAAGACCCAAAAAAGACCAAGGGTAAGGCAACACCTTCGCCACCCTCAAAGCGAGGAAGGGGCCGACCGCCTACTACCGGCCAGTACGTCGGTCTCGCTAAGGCGAAACTGGACCTAGCAGCGGCCGAGAGAGAGGCTTTAGAGGCGGAGGCGGAACGGGATGTGTACGAGCTGTCCCGCCGACTCGTGCTGCCCCGCCTTTCGGAGACTTCGGGGTCAGAAGCGGCCCAAGACATACCGAACCAGGAGAAGACAGCGAGCGCTCTGGGGCTAATCTCCACCCAAGCCCTGGAGACTATCGATGGGGTCCGCCTCAAGTCGAAAAACTTGAAGGGCCCCATGGTGGCGGCCTTAAAAAAGTCGACAAGTGCTCTTCAGGAGGTTATAGTAACCCTCATGAATAGAACATCATCGGAGGAGAACCGGGCCCTAGAAGCCGAAAATAAGAGGCAAGGGTCCGAGATCAAAAAGCAAGCGGCTGAGATGGCGGAGATGCGAAAGGAGATCGCTGCTCTCCGCAGCGAGGTCGCGTCTCTGCGTCAGAAAGCGTCGGAGAAGACATCGCCCGCGCCCGTAACGCTGGCTGCGCCCGTGCCGCCCAATCTCGAGGAGATATTCGAGAGGGCGGTACGGGAGACGGTCGCGTTGACCAGCGCCCGTATGGACGCACGGCTGGAGGCACTAGAGACTCGCCTCCTGCCCGAGCCGAGGCTGCGCCCGCCACTCGCATCAGACAGGCGGGCGAATGAGGTGGATCATTACTCGGGGCCAGATACACCGAAAAAGGCCCCGAGTAAGAAGACTTTGCCGGCAGCAACAACGCTTATGCCACCGGCAAACCCAGGAAAATCGGGCACCTCCAAAAAGGCGACCAAGGGAAAGAAGACAGCACAAGCAGCTGAGGGTGACGGCACCTGGAAGACCGTCACCCGCAAGAAGAAGAAACCGCAGGCGAGGAAAAAGGTGCCACGCAAAATGGACCCAACAAAACTGCGAGCACCCAATTCAGAAGCTGTGGTGATCCAGCTGCGTCCAGCCGCAGTAGAAAAGGGTCTCACCTATGCCGAGGTAATGGAGAAGGCGAGATTACAAATTCGCCTCCCCGAACTCAATATTGAGCAGGGGATGGTAATGAAGGTTGCGGCCACTGGAGCCCGCATGATGGTCCTGCCCGGTGCGGATCAAAAAGAGAAGGCTGACTCCCTAGCACAAAAACTCAGGGAAGTCATCGGAGAAGACGTCGCACGAGTGTCCAGGCCAACAAAATGCGTCACCGTTCGCGTGGCCGGCTTGGACGACTCCGTAACAAAAGAGGAGGTCGTGGCGGCGATAGCGGCGGCGGGTGACTGCCCCCCGGACCAGGTGCGGTCTGGGGAGATAGGACGTAGCGCTTCCGGGCTCGGGGCAGTAATTGTTCGCTGCCCCATAGAAGCAGCGAAGAAGATAACTGCAGGCGGTAGACTGCTCGTGGGTTGGGTGTCGGCGCAGTTCCGTCTGTTAGACATCCTCCCGAGCCGGTGCTACCGCTGCCAAGAGATTGGTCACATGGCGGCCATGTGCTCCTCCGCAACGGATAGAAGTCATCTATGTTTCCGTTGCGGTGCTGAGGGGCACAAATGTAAGGAGTGCACAGCAACCTCGGCGAACTGTGCGCTGTGCTCTTCACAGGGACGTCCGGCGGCCCATAAAATGGGTGGTAGTGCGTGCGTCGCACCACGTCGTAAGGGTCGAAACAAAAACCCCAAGGCGAACAAGAAGGCTGGCGAGGGCCTCGCGGCCCCGGCCCAGCCTGCCTGCCCGACCGCGAGCAACAGCTTCGCGGTCTTGCCAGTGGAGGAGGTTCCCATGACTCTAGAGGAGTAGTTGGGAACCTCCGGCAGGCGAACGCAGCGGCGACACCAAAAGCCGCTGCAAGAGGCCTGTGTGGTTGGTCGGGGGACCAGCCGCACATATAGGTCTGAGGCGTAGGGTGCCCTTGTGTTTGGGGCACTTTAGCCGGAGAATAACTCTATTAAAAAACTGTCGAGCGCTAATTAGCGCTGCGTCGTGGCCAGCGTGGAGACCTTGTCACATACTGGTCACAACAGACGCTACGAAGAAACACCATGGGTTTTTAGTTGGGTCAGAGTCCCACACACCACTCCCGAGTCCCCCCGGACCCGGGATAGCTGTCATCAGGATTTTCCCATGTAAAAAAAAAAAAAAAAAAAAAAAAAAGGTTAGGTTAGGTTAGGTTAGGTTAGGTTAGGTTAGGTTAGGTTAGGTTAGGTTAGGTTAGGTTAGGTTAGGTTAGGTTAGGTTAGGTTCCCCACCATCTGGATCCAAGCCTTGTCGCGGCGGTGGGGCTTAAGCTCGGGGCACTGTAAGCTCCGGGTGAACTAATTGGGTCCAAACAGGGCGGCAGTGGGCCAGTCTGGCTGCTGCCGGCCGAGCCGCTCCCCGGTACGCAGTGCCGGGGGTGGTGGTCGCCGTCCCACGTCGGGGCGGGGTCCGCGAGGAAGACAACCTCACCAAAAATTACCCCAATCCCAAAATAAGCTTCGGTGCGCGGCGAGGGGATGAATGGCTGGAGGGGATCCAGTTCCTAGCGCACCACGTTTCAAGTTGATTACGGGTTCCGCTCGACCCAAATGAGCAGATTTTCATAATGAACAAAAAGCAAGTTGAAAATAGTCCCCGGGCGGGTCCCCGAAAGGGGGAATCCCGCACCACGCCGGAAGCGGCGGAGGTCTGCCCCACGTACTACGGGGGGGGCAAAACCTGCTTCGAGGGTTCGGTTACCCCGGACTCTCGCAACGACAAACTGGCACACCTAACGGATCAAGACGCATGCGAATCGGATTTCGACGAAGTGGAAGTGATGAGTGGTAGTGACTCGGCCGAGAGCATGAGGTCGGCACACTCATCGACTCGGAGAAGTAAACGGACCCGGCACACGTCATCAGAGGAGGAGACAGCGACCGAGGAGTCACCAAAGATAGGATCGGTGGCGTTCAAAAAGACCTTTCTGAAGGTCTCGCCGCCCACAAAACGAGGACGAGGAAGGCCACCTACAACCGGCCAATACGTTGGTTTGGCAAAGGCCAAGAGAGACCTGGCGGCAGCAGAGCGGGAAGCGATGCAGGCAGAGGCAGAGCGGAGCCTCGCTGCACTCGCGCGAGACCTGCGTCCGTCCCGCCTGTCAGAGTCGTCGGCTTCGGAGACGGCCCTCAACCGGCCCAGTATAGAAACGGCGAGTGCTCTGGGGGCGAATATCACAAAGGCCCTGGAGATCATCACTGGGGTCCGCAACAGGTCGAAGAACCTTAAGGGCCCTATGATGAAGGCTTTAAAAGACGCCACAGCCATGATCCAGGATTCAACCGTGGCCCTCCTGGACCGCACATCCTGTGCTGAGACGCGGGCGCTCGAAGCGGCCAACAAGAGACTTGTAGCAGATAACCAAAGTCTGTCGACAGAAAACAAAAGTCTGTCGGCAGGGATGGCCGAACTGCGACAGGAGGTGGCAACGCTCCGGAGTGAGCTCGCCTGCTGTCGTCAGCAGCTGACCGCTACCCAGGGAGCACAAGCGCCTCCTTCTCCTACAAACCTGGAGGAGATTGTGGAAAAGGCGATGAGGGAGGCCGTGACGATTACAAGCGCCCGCTTGGACGCCCGGCTCGAGGGACTGGAGGCAAGACTCCTACCTGAGCCGCGGCTTCGCCCGCCTCTCGCGGCGGACAGAAGGGCGGCGGCGACAACATCAGAGCTGATACCAGCGGCTACTCCGGGGCCGTCAGGTAAAGGGAAAGTAGCCAAGAAGAAGGCACCTGCGGCAGTTACGACGTTGATGCCGCCGGCGAACCCGGGGCCTTCGGTCACTACGGTACAAAACCAAAAGAAGACCAGGAAGACAACGGTCAACCCTGCCCCGCGAACAAATGTGGCACAGGGGGGCAACGGTGAGGGGTGGACGACTGTCACCAAGAAAAGAAGGACAAAAGGGATGCCGCCGCAAAAGAAGAAGAGTCCGCCTAAACTGCGGACACCCAACAGCTGCGTTGTGGCGCTGCAATTGCAGCCGGCGGCGGCCGAAAGGGGGCTCACGTATAATGAGGTTCTCAAGAAGGCCAGAGCAGAGATCCGCCTCCCCGACCTTGGCATCGAGCCACCTCGCTGCAAAAGGGCGGCCACGGGTGGCAGACTGTTCGTGTTGTCCGGCGGGGACAACGGGGATAAGGCCGACTCCCTGGCCAAGAAGATCCGGGAAGTGCTAGGGGACGACATTGTCAAGGTCACGAGACCAACGAGATGTGTGAGCGCCCGTATCTCTGGTCTCGATGACTCCGTGACCAAAGACGATGTCGTCGAAGCGGTCGCTGCAGCCGGCGAATGTCCCCTCGAACAAGTACGGTCGAGTGAGGTTACCTGCAGCCCCTTGGGGCTCGGGGCGGTGACCGTGCGCTGCCCCGTCGAGGCGGCAAAAAAGATCACCGAAAAGGGCAGGCTGCTGGTTGGTTGGGTATCGGCACATTTCCGACTGCTCGACGCCCGCCCAACGAGATGTTTCCGCTGCCTGGAACAGGGGCACATGGCGGCGGTCTGCACCAGTCCAGTGGACAGGAGCGGCTTGTGCTTCCGCTGCGGTGTGGCAGGGCACAAGGCCAGGGACTGCACCCTGACAGTCCCCAAGTGCGCAGTCTGTTCGGAGAAGGGGATCCCTGCCACACATAAAATGGGTGGTGGGGCGTGCGTCGCTCCGCGCCGTGGTCGGACAGAGCGCAAAAAGGCGGAAAAGGTTGGCGAGGGCTCTAGTCCCCCCTCGCAGCCCATCATCCCGACTGCAAACAGTTTCGCAGTCCTGGGAGAGGAGATTCCCATGGCCCTGGAGTGATGGCACACCACACCCAGGTCCTACAAGGGAATCTCAACCATTGCGCCAGAGCCCAAGACCTGCTCTTCCAGGCTCTGGCGGAATGGACAGTGCAGGTGGCCGTAGTTGCTGAGCCGTATCGTGTCCCCAACTCACCAAACTGGGTCGGGGACGAAGACGGCGTTGTGGCAGTCGCCAGCTTAAATGGTGCACCACCGTTAGGCGCAGTGGAAAGGGGGCATGGATATGTCGCGGCAGAGATAGGTCGTGTCTTGGTGGTCGGGGCATATTTCTCGCCCAATCGGAGCGTCGCCGATTTCGAGCACTTCCTCGCCCGAGTCGGCGCTCTGGTGGGGCGAGCTCGACTTAACCACGTCCTGGTTGCCGGGGACCTCAATGCCAAATCCGTGGCCTGGGGTTCCCCCACGACCGACGTTCGAGGTGGGGTCCTCGAGGACTGGCTGGTGGAGACCGGACTGGAGGTCCTTAACGTGGGGTCGCAAAACACCTGCGTGCGCCAGCAGGGCGGCAGCATCGTCGACGTGACTTTCGCCGATGCCGCTCTCGCTCGCCGCGTACAAGGCTGGGAGGTTCTGGAGACTGAGACGCTGTCGGACCACCGGTACATCCGGTTCCGTTATGGCGGCGTCTCACCCTCCCCAAGCCGCGGCTCACAGGCCCAGTGCGGCCCACGTTGGGCGACTAAGAGGTTAGATAGGGAGGCCCTCCTCGAGGCAGCCACAGTCCAGGGCTGGGGAATGGACCACCGTCTGGTTCCGAACGACGTCGACGAGGAGACCGACCGCATGGCTGCGGCGATATCGCAGGTGTGCGATGCGGCAATGCCGAGAGTTGGGCGGAAGCCACCGCGTAACAGGAGGGTGTACTGGTGGTCGGAAGAGCTCGCTGAGCTACGAAGAAGGTGTGTTGTAGCGAGACGCCAGTACGCCCGGAGTCGCAGACGAGTTCGCCGTGACGAGGTCGAAGAGGGGCGGCTCTACACAATCTACAGAGCCGCCGCCGGGGAACTCAGGTTGGCTATAGGTCGTGCCAAGGAGGCTGCCCATGAGGAGATGCTCGAGACTCTGGATCGAGATCCGTGGGGGAGGCCGTACAGGATGGTTCGCAACAAACTGCGCCCCTGTGCTCCCCCCCTGACGGAGAGTCTCGAGCCCGACCTTGTGGCCCGGATTGTCCCTGCCTTGTTCCCTGGTCGGGCAGAACAAACGCCCCCGCCCATGGCTCCACCGTCTGGGGACGAGCCGCTGATCGACGTGGCCCCAGAGGTCACGGAGGAGGAGTTTGACACGGCGTTGCAGAAAATGAGGGCCCGAAACACAGCGCCCGGACCTGACGGCGTGCCCGGCCGGGCCCTAGTTCTGGCCCTGGGCCCGCTCCGGTCACACGCTATGCACTTATATAGCGCTTGCCTGGAGCAAGGACGGTTTCCATCAAGGTGGAAGAGGGGAAAACTCGTCCTAATTAAGAAGGAGGGACGTCCGACGGAGTTGCCATCGGCATACAGGCCGATTGTGCTGCTTGATGATGCGGGGAAGTTGCTGGAGCGGATTGCAGCCTCCCGCATCATCAACCACTTGGAAGAAATAGGACCAAACTTGAGTGCCTACCAATTCGGCTTCCGCCGGGGAAGATCCACTCTGGATGCGCTATCCAGGGTGAGGGCCCTCGCTGATGAGGCTGTCGGGGGAGGAGGGGTGTTATTGGCGGTGTCCATTGACATCGCCAACGCCTTCAACACCCTTCCCTTCGACACGATCCTGGAGGCACTCAAGTTTCACGGCGTGCCGGCGTATCTGGGCAGGCTGGTAGCGGATTACCTGTCTGGCAGGTGCGTCGTGTACCCCACGGCCGTTGGTTGGAGAAGCAGAGACGTAGCGTGCGGTGTTCCACAGGGCTCGGTGCTCGGGCCGCTCCTGTGGAACATCGGCTACGATTGGGTGCTCCGCGGAGCGAATCTGACGGGTGTCAGCGTCACATGTTACGCCGATGACACCGTCGTCACCGCGCGCGGAGACACCTTTTCGGAGGCCCGCATTCGTGCGGTTGCAGGTGTTGCGCAGGTGATTGCAAGGATCCGGCGTCTCGGGCTCGAAGTGGCCCTGGAGAAGTGTGAAGCTATATGCTTTCACGGGCCTCGGCGGGCCCCTCCAACTGGATCCCACCTGATCGTGGGCGGGACTTCTATCGCTGTCGAGTCGAACTTGAGGTACTTGGGCCTCGTTATCGACAGTCGATGGAATTTCCAGGAGCATTTCCGGCGCCTGGCGCCGAAGTTGCTCGGAGCTGCGCGGGCGCTAAGTCGCCTTCTCCCAAACATGGGAGGGCCGAGCGTTGGCTGTCGCCGCCTCTATGCGGGCGTCTTGCAGTCCATGGGGCTGTACGGCGCGCCGATATGGGCGAGCGCATTGAATGGACATAACGTCGCTCTCCTGCGACGTCCGCAGAGGGCGATGGCGATCAGGGCCGTCCGTGCGTACTGCACCACCTCATACGAGGCTGCGTGCGTACTGGCGGGCTCTGCGCCATGGGACCTGGTGGCGGGTGCCCTGGCGCGTTCCTGGACGGAGAGGCGACGGGATGTAGAGGAGACATACCCCGATAGTGACGAAGGAGAGGGTGAGGAGAGTTGGCGAAGGCGACTCAAGAAAAGAGTCCTTCGGAAATGGAAGGAGCGGCTACAAGAACCAAGAGCCGGCCGACGCACGGTGTCGGCTGTCGGTCCAATCCTTGAGCAGTGGATTGACCGGCGGCACGGTGTTATTACCTTTCACCTTGCACAGATCCTGACGGGCCACGGGTGCTTTGGAAGCTATCTGTGCAAGGTGACAAGATCGGAGAGCTCGCCAGGGTGCCATCACTGCAGTTGTGAGGAAGACACTGCTGACCACACCCTGGCGGAGTGCCCTGCGTGGGCTACGGAGAGAGCTGACCTCGTCGCCGAAATCGGCGCCGATCTCTCGCTTCCTACGGTTGTATGCGCAATGGTCGGCAGTGAGAGCGCATGGGAGGCGGTCCTCTCCTTCTGTGAGAGCGTGATGTCGCAGAAGGAGGAGGCAGAGCGGGAGAGGGAGCGTACCAATCCCTCTTACCGCAGGAGGACACGGCGTAGGCGACGGGAGGTCGCTCTGCTGTGAGAGGATCTGTGCAC
This sequence comes from Lycaena phlaeas, assembly GCA_905333005.2. Taxonomy (NCBI): domain Eukaryota; kingdom Metazoa; phylum Arthropoda; class Insecta; order Lepidoptera; family Lycaenidae; genus Lycaena; species Lycaena phlaeas. The sequence continues at coordinate 37,780 of HG995179.1, read as the reverse complement.
GGCCGATCGGGGGATCCGCCGTGCGCGCGTAAGATCCAAGCTGTAAGGCACCCTTAGGTGTTCAGGGTGTCTTAAGCGGAGAAGGAGGAGGGGATAGCGCACCCCCCTACCTCCAGTGGAGAGTGCTAAAGGGCACATCGTCGGAGCCCACCGCGGACACGTGATACCGCACTGGGCCGCTAGGACGACACGGAGAACACCGCTGGGGTTTAGTGGGTAGAGCTGCGTCCACTTTACCATCTTTTAGGACGCAGAGAGTCCCACATAACCTCCCGGGCCCCCCCCAGGCCTGGTGGTATGCGTAAGAGCATTCCCCAGCGAAACCAAAAAAAAAAAAAAAAAAAAGGTTAGGTTAGGTTCCCACCCGACGGCACGGCGTGATAACCTATCACCTTGCACAGATCCTGACTGGTCATGGTTGTTTCGGGAGCTATCTGTGCAAGGTGGCAGGAGCGGAAAACTCGCCAGGGTGTCACCATTGCGACAGCAGTGAAGACACCGCTGACCACACTCTGGCGGTGTGCCCGGCATGGGCATCGGAGAGGGCGACTCTAGTCGCCGAGATTGGCACCGACCTATCGCTCCCTGCGGTCATCCGCGAGATGACTGCCAGTGAGAGCGCATGGGAGGCGGTCCGCTCCTTCTGTGAGGCCGTCATGCCGCAGAAGGAGGAGGCGGAGCGGGAGCGAGAGCGCAGTGGCGCACCATCCCGCCAAAGGAGAGCGCGGCGGCGACAGGTGGTCGATGGGCCGTGAGGGACCTGTGCGCGGCCGATCGGGGGATCCGCCGCGCGCGCGTAAGGTCCGAGCTGTAAGGCACCCCTAGGTGTTCAGGGTGCCTTAAGCGGAGTAGGGCGGAGGGACATTTTACACCCCTCCCCCCAGAGGAGAGTGCCGGTTGGCACGCCGTCCAAAGCCCTGCTGCGGAATGAAACGTTCCCGCGGTGGGTGGCCAGACGATCGGAGAACACCGCTGGGGTTTAGTGGGTAGAGCTGCGTCCAACTCACCATCTTCTAGGACGCAGAGAGCCCCACATAACCTCCCGGGTCCCCCCGCACCCGGTGGGTATGCGTAAGGGCATTCCCCAGCGAAAAAAAAAAAAAAAAAAAAAAAAAAAAAAAAAAAAAAAAAAAAAAAAAAAAAAAAAAAAAAAAAAAAGGTTAGGTTCCCACCGGTTGGATCCAAGCCTTGACGTGGCGGTTGGGCTTAAGTCCGGGGTAATTGTAACCCTGGGTGAACTAATTGGATTCACACGGGCGGCGGGAGGCCAATATGGTCACCTGCCGGCCAAGCCGCTCCCCGGTACACAGTGCTGGGGGTGGTGGTCGCTGCCCCTCGGGGCGGGGACCGCGAGGAAGACAACCTCTTCAAAAATTACCCCAATCCTAAGTTTAGGTGCGCGGCGAGAGGATGAATGGCTGGAGGGTCTCCAGTCGTTAGCGCACTCCCAGCGGGGGTACCTGCGGACCCCCCCGTTGGGTGACAAATGTACGCCATCCTGGTGCACAGGGCTCTGCCCAGGATGTACCTGTCTCCCTAACCCCGAAGGTGGAGACGCCAGAAGGGACAAGTATTGTTCAATATTAGTTTCCCGAAGAAAAACACTCTCCGGGCGGGTACTGTGAATCCCGCCAGTCCTAGGACTGAGGCCCCGTGTAATACGGAGGGGGCCACACAATGCTTCGGCGGTCCGACAACCTCGGACCGACGCGACCTTGGCGATAAAACTGACCTGAATGCACGCGATTTGGTGAAGGCGAAAAGCAGGAGAAGGATTCTGGACTCCCCACGAATCTTCTCAGAAATCGAAGAAATGAGTCACAGCGACTGGAGCGAGTCGTCTGGCTCATGTTTGGGGCGACTAAGCGGAAGGAGAGGATATGACTTGGGCTCTGAGATCGAGGAGATGAGCCCGACGAGTTACTCGGATGATGGATGGCCCTCCAAAAAGAAGGGCAAGAGAATTCGGAAACCGTCCTCATCTGACGAAGAAGAGGAGGAGACAAAAAAGGGCAAGGCATTACCACCGCCACCCACGAAGAAAGGAAGGGGCCGACCACCAACCACAGGTGAATACGTCGGCCTCGCCAAAGCTAAGCGGGAGCTGGCTGCGGCGGAGCGCGAAGCTATGGAGGCGGAAGCTGAGCGCGACGTAGCCGAACTCACCCGCCGACTAGTGTTACCTCGCCTTTCAGAGTCCTCGGGATCGGAGACAGCCCGGGGCTCGAACGCTATTGATAAGGAGAAGACGGCGAGCGCTCTAGGGCTAATAGCTACTCAGGCCCTAGAGACCATCACGACGGCTCGAGTTAAGTCCAAAAACTTAAAGGGGTCCATAGTGGCCTCCATAAAGAAGGCGACGGAGGCCCTCCAGGAGGTAGTAACCATACTCCTGGATAGGTCGGCCTCAAAGGAGAATAAGGTCCTCGAGGCCGAAAACAAGCGGCTGTTGGCGGAGAATGCTGAGCTACGCACTTCCCGGCAGTCTGCCCCGGAGACTACACCAGCGCACGAAGCGTTGGCCACACTCGTACCCCCGAACCTTGAGAAGCTCCTCGAGAGGGTGGTACAGGAGGTGGTTGCGCTAACGAGTGCGCGATTAGACGCCCGGCTGGAGGGGATAGAGGCTCGTCTCCTCCCCGAGCCGAGGCTGCGCCCGCCTCTTGCGGCGGATCGTCTGGCTGCGGCTACACCAACATCAGCCCCGGCATCAAGCTCGGGGCCAGCCGTCGCCAAGACAAAGAAGAAAATAAAAAAGACGTCTTCCCAGACGACGACGACACTCATGCCACCGGCGAACCCGGGGCCTTCGGTGGCTTCAACAGGAAAGAAGAAGAGCGCCAAGGCGCGCGAGGATGACGGTCCCTGGACGACCGTCACCCATAAAAAGAAGGCTGCTGCTAAAACTCAGCCCAAGAAGAAGAAGGCACCGCGGAAAAAAGGCCCGCGCAAGTTACAAGTGCCTGATAGCTCCGTCGTGGTGATGAAACTGCGACCGGAGGCAGAGGAGAGAGGGATGTCCTATTACGACATAATGAAGAAGGCGCAAGCCGAGATCAAGCTGCCGGACCTAGATATAGGGCCCGGCATAACTTTCAAAAAGGGAGTTACCGGCGCCCGTCTTTTAGTGGTGCCGGGCGCGGCCATGGGCGACAAAGCGGATGCCCTGGCCGCCAAAATCGAAGAGGTGCTCGGTGACGATGTCCGCGTCTCCAGGCCTACGAAGAGCGTGACTGTGCGCATATCAGGCCTGGACGACTCCGCCACGGCGGATGAAGTAGTAGCGGCGGTGGCGAAAGCAGGTGACTGCCCGGCCGAACAAGTGCGGTCGGGTGAAGTTGGCTGCAGTGCCTCCGGGGTGAGAGCAGCGATTGTGCGCCTCCCCGTAGAGGCGGCAATGAAAATATTGCCCGAAGGAAAAATCCTTGTAGGTTGGGTCTCAGTGAGGCTCAAGCTCTTGGACGTCCGGCCCCTTAGGTGCTTCCGGTGCCTGGAGCCGGGCCACACGGCGGCATTATGCAAGTCGGACGTCGACAGAAGCGGAACATGCTTCCGCTGCGGGGTGGAAGGGCACAAGGCTAGAGAGTGCTCTGTGCCCACCCCAAGATGCGCAGTTTGCTCCGCCATGGGGCAACCCGCCGCCCACAAAATGGGTGGCGGAGCGTGCGCTGCACCAAAAAAGCGCACGCGGAAAGGCGAAGTAAAAAGGTCTGGTAAGGGCCTCGCGGCACCTGTCCAGCCTACCTTTCCGGCCGCGAACACCAACAGTTTCGCGGCCCTGCCGGTAGAGGAGGTTCCTATGACTCTCTAGGAGCAGTCGGGAACCTCCGGCAGGAGAGACGCAGCGGCGACACTAAAAGCCGCTGCGAGAGGCCTGTGCGTGGCTGGTCGGGGGACCAGCCGCGCGCCTGTAGGCCTGAGATGTTAGGCGTCCTTGTGTTCGGGACGCCTCACCGAACGAACTCATCCAGAGATGAGCGCTGAGAGCGCGGCGTCGTGGCCGATGTGGAGACCAGTTCACACACCGGTCACAATAGACGTACACGGAGGAACACCATGGGTTTTTAGTTGGGTCAGAGTCCCACACACCTTTCTCGGGTCCCCCCGGACCTGAGATACCAGTCATCAAGATTTTCCCATGCACAAAAAAAAAAAAAAAGGTTAGGTTAGGTTAGGTTAGGTTAGGTTAGGTTAGGTTAGGTTAGGTTAGGTTAGGTTAACAGTACATTTCCGGGTACAAAGCATATGCCAAGTATTCGTAGATTACTGTGAGTGGTGTCGTTGGATAGCTCTCATCGAGTCCTTTGTGGTGGTAGTCGAATTTCTACTGTACGCCTTCGGGTTGCGGAGAAATTCGACTTTTTAGCTTTGGATTTTTGTGTAAAATTTTGTATGGGAAAATATCAGTAGTCATCGACGTATACGAAAATCGGTTTTGGTCGTGGGGTTTCTCCATTTTCGTGCGGAGGTGGCTACTGGGGGTGGGATAGTGTTAGGCTTTGTTTCTTTTATCTTGTGGTGTAATTTTGTTAGTGTAGGTTAGGTATAAGTTTGTTTTTTCTTTGAATGTATGTCTTTTTTGGGGTCGAAGTTTATCTGGTAGAAGTCTGTTTACATCATTTTTTGAATTTTCTTTTGAGTTTTATTTAGTAATTTTAAGTCTTTTATTAGTTTTTAAGGTGGAGTAATATAGGTGTATATATATTCTTGTGGAGGGAGACGAATTTTGTTTTATTTTGTTTGTTTTTGTGTAGTTTTAGTTATAATAATTGATTTTTTGTTGTTTTATTCTATTTTTCGGTGTTGTTGACGTTTTTGTTGTAAGTATGTCGGGAGGCGATAGCTTTCGAGGAGGGGGACCGAGTCGGTCAAAGGAGAAAGTGGACGGTTGTCTCCTCCAGGAGACCAGGGTGGTCCTGGAGGACATTGCCCTAACGTCGGAGTCGGAGTTCGGGAGTACCAAGCGTCTCTACTCAGCGCTGTCAGGCGAGTCAGGCTCTGACACTGAGACGGGTACGAGGGCCGAAAAAAGGCCAAAGGTGGCGAAGAGCGGCAAAACCGCCTCCCTGACACGGGCAAGGGCCACGTTGAGAGAGAGGGTGGAGCAAGAGAGAGAGGAGGCCTTCGAGCTTGCCCTAGAAAAGAGGGCATTCCTAAAGAGGAAAGAAGTTCAAGGGGAGGTTATAGAAGCTCCGATAGAGCCTCAGGAGAACATGGGGGCTGATGAACTGATGGTGGTGGCAGAGTCCCAACTAGGGCTCATACTCGGGCTGACGGGCAAGTCGGCCAATCTAAGAGGGGGCTACGCCGCCAAAATAAAAAAGGCGGCAAGTGCTCTAAGAGAGGTCGTCGAGTCGCTGGCACTCAAGAATGAGACGGAGGAGATGCGGAAGGTGCGGGCCGATAACCGGCGCCTCCAGCGCGAGGTGGAGTTAATGCGGGAGGAAATGCGCGCCTACAGGCGCGAATTCGAGGACTCCCGAAAGAAGGCGTCAGAGGAGAAGTCGGTGTCGGGATCTCCCGACTTCATGAAAGAGGTGGCACAGCTCGTTGGCAATATAGTCGACGGGCGATTGGCGGGAAAGCCCAAGAGTGGACCGCGTTTGGTCCCTCCACCTCTACTGCGAAGGAGACCGCGCCTAAAAAGGCAGCCGAAGCGCCCAAAGAGACGCAAAAGTCGTCCTGGACGGAGGTTGTTCGCAAAAAGTCGGCGAACAAGAAACCGGCCGCTCCTGCGTCGCAGCCGAATAAGACGGCGGCTTCTGCGCCGCCGGCGAAAAAGGGTCAAGAGGCCCCGAAGAAGTTGGTCCTCCCCCGCTCGTCGGCCGTGATAGTCAAATTACGGCCGGAAGCGGCCGCCAAGGGGGAGACCTATAACTCTACCTTCTTAAAGGCCGAGCAGAAGGTGAATTTGGAGGAGTTTGGGCTAGCCTCGCTCCGAATCCGACAGTCGGCGACTGGGGCGCGCCTCATCGAGATCCCGGGGAGCACGAGCGGAGAAAAGGCGGATGCTCTCGCGCAAAAGCTCAGGGAGGCGCTCGCTGAGGAGGCGGAGGTTATCAGACCCGAGAAAAGAGCGGAACTGAGAATCTCGGGTCTGAGCGACGCAGTGGATGCGGAGCGTCTATGCGCCGCACTGGCGAAGGAGGGGGGCTGTAACCCGGGGCAGGTACTCGTGCGAAACATCCGCACGGGTCAAATGACTCTGGGTACAGCACACGTTGAAGTGCCGGTGACAGCGGCCAAAAAGCTGCTGGCGTGTGCCAGTGTCGCGGTAGGGTGGTGCCGAATTGGCATTCACCTTCTGCAGGCGCGCCCCAGGCACTGCTACCGGTGCCTGGGAATGGGGCACGTAGCCAGTGCGTGCACGGGTGGGGTTGACCGTAGCAATCTCTGCTACCGCTGCGGTCAACCCGGACACAAGGCGGCCGGCTGCACTGCCGCCGCACGATGTGCGGTGTGCGCCGACGCAGGGAGGCCGTCGGGCCACGTGATGGGGGGCATGTCGTGCAACCCCCCATCTATTCGCGGGAAGTTCCCCCTCCACAAACCAGGGGGAACACAAGTGGTGTCGGCTGACGCTGAGATGGCCGAATAATGTCCAGGCATCTCAGCGTCTTACAGGGTAACGTCAACCACTCCGCCGCGGCTCAGGACCTCTTCCTGCAGTCCATGGCGGAGTGGAGTATTGACGTTGCGATCGTCGCCGAGCCGTATGCTGTGCCCCCCAGACCAAACTGGGCGGGGGACAGCGATAACTCGGTGGCGATCGTGGCGACGCCCGGAGCCGGCCCCCCCCTCGCAGTCAAGGCGAGGGGCCGCGGGTACGTGGCGGCGGTTCGGGGAGAGGTTGCTTACATAGGAGTATACTTCTCTCCGAACCGCGATTTGGCGGCCCTGGAACGGTTTCTCGACGTTCTGGGGCCGCTGGTGGGGCAGCTAGCTCCCCTTCAGGTGATCGTGGCCGGAGACCTCAATGCCAAGTCCACGGCTTGGGGCAATCCGGTCACGAACCCGAAAGGGAGAGAAGTGGAGGAGTGGTCGCTAGCTGCCGGGCTGTCCCTGCTCAACAGAGGGGCAGTCCAGACGTGCGTGCGTTGGTCGGGAGGTTCCGTGGTGGACGTCACGTTTGCCACGCCGGCCATCGCACGCAGAGTGGAGGGGTGGAGGGTAGTGACGGGAGTGGAGACTCTCTCGGACCATCGCTACATAAGGTTCGAGGTGTCTCCGACTCCCGTCAGTCCGGCGTCATCGCCATCGCCATCGTCGTCGTCGTCGTCGTCGTCGGGCGGGAGGCAAAGCCAGTTTCCCCGTTGGGCACTCACAAAGCTCAACCGGGAACTGGCCGAAGAGGCCGCAATAGTGGCCAGATGGAGCCTCCCGCCGCTCGCGGAGCTAGGGGTGGACGAAGCGGCGGACCGTCTCTGCGACGCATTCACAGCGGTCTGCAGAACGGCCATGCCGCGCTGGAGACGTCCGCCCCGCAAGAGGGCGCTGTATTGGTGGTCGGCTGACATAGCCGACCTACGGGCCGCCTGCAACGCGGCTCGTAGACAATACACGCGGAGCAGGCGTCGGCGCCCTCAGGACGTCGACAGAGACGACAGGCTGCGCAGGGTCTACGTAGAGAAAGTGAAGGCCCTGCAGCAGGCGATCTGCCGAGCCAAGGAGGAGGCCTGGCAGGAGCTCGTAGGGGGTCTCGATGCGGACCCCTGGGGCCGACCGTACAAGTGGGCGCGGAACAAGCTCCGCGCCCAGTCGGTCCCCATCAACGAGACGCTCCAGCCGGGCGAACTGAGGCGGATTGTCGGGGAACTGTTCCCCGACACACCTGGGGGATACACACCCCCCAGGATGGCTCGGCAGAGGCAGACGCCGGACGAGGAGGGCGTTCCGCCACCCGTCACGGAGGCTGAAATGGAGGCGGTTCTGGCCCGCCTCCAGAGTAAGAAGAGGGCGCCGGGTCCGGACGGGGTGCACGGGAAAGTGTTGGCGATCGCTCTCGTGCACCTCGGAGACAACCTTCGGGAGCTATTCGACCGCTGCCTGCGGTCCGGTCAGTTCCCGAAGGCGTGGAAGGATGGTCGGCTCTGCCTGATTCCGAAGGCGGGGCGACCACCGGACTCGGCTTCGTCGGTGCGACCGGTGGTACTGCTGAACGAGGCTGGGAAGGCCCTAGAAAGGGTGGTGGCTTCTCGGCTCGTTCGGCACATGGAGGAGGGCCCGGGACCCGGACTTTCAGAGTTCCAATACGGGTTTCGGGCACACCGGTCCACAATCGACGCCCTCAAGCGCCTGCGGGCGGTGACGGGTGAGGCGGAACGCAGTGGGGAGGTGGTGGTCGCGGTGTCCTTGGACATCGCGAATGCCTTCAACAGTCTCCCGCACGATGTGATACGGGAGGCACTGGCCTACTTCGGAGTGCCTCCCTATCTCAGGAGGCTGTTGGACGCGTACCTCTCCGACAGGAGGGTAGCATGCGAGAACCGGTGCGGGTCCGTAGAGTGGTGGCGTGTCGGCTGCGGTGTTCCGCAGGGATCGGTTCTGGGTCCGGTCCTGTGGGACATCGGGTACGACTGGGTCCTGCGAGGCCGTCTACTCCCCGGGTCGGGTGTCATATGTTACGCGGATGACACCCTGATGTATGCCCGGGGAAAGACATTCAAGGAGGCGGCGCGGCTGGCCGAGGTGAACATCGACCTCGTGATCAGCCGCATAGAGAGGTTGGGGCTTCGGGTAACACCATCGAAAACCGAAGCCCTTCTCTTCCGCGGGACCGGGAGGAAAGGACCCCCACCGGGTGCTACCCTCCAGATCGGAGGGGTGAGAGTCCGGATGAGCCCGCACATCAAGTACCTGGGGCTCATCCTGGACGGAGGGTGGACCTTCGGCCCGCATTTCAAAACGCTGGGACCGAAGGTCGTGAAGGCGGCGAGTGCGCTGGGCAGACTCCTCCCGAACCTCGGAGGACCCAGCGCCGCCTGCAGGCAGCTGTACTCCGGAGTCTGCCGGAGTATGGCGACCTACGGTGCCCCTATTTGGGCGGGTCAGCTCACTGCGAGCTTGAAGACCGTGCTGCGCCAGGCGCAGAGGGTCGTCGCAGTGAGACAGATCCGGGGGTACCGTACGGTATCGTGGGCCGCAGCAACCGCTCTGGCCGGCGACCCCCCGTGGGAACTCGTGGCGGAGGTTCTGGCCGAGACACACTCCTACGTCTCGGATAGGAGGTCTCTCGGCTCGAGCCTACCGCACGACGGGGTCCTACGGGTCCGCCGGCTCGGAATGGAGGCGTTATTGCGGAGGTGGGGGGAGGACTTGGCGCGTCAACCGTATGGCCAACGCACTACGGTTGCTCTGCGCCCGGTCCTAGAGCAGTGGATGCGCCGCAAGCGCAAGCCCCTCACCTTCCGTCTGACGCAGGTTCTCACCGGGCACGGGTGCTTTGGTGACTACTTGTGTCGGACGGCCCACAAGGAGCCGACGACGGAATGTCACGATTGTGGCGCGGTGGTGGACTCTGCCCAGCACACCCTCGAGGTGTGCCCGAGATGGGCGGCGCTGCGTCACGATCTGACGTCTGTTGTCGGAGGCGACTTGTCTCTGCCGAGCCTCATCACTGCGATGCTCGGTAGTGACGAGTCCTGGACGGCAACGGCCTCCTTCTGCGAGACAGTAATGTCCCAGAAGGAGGCCGACGAGCGGGTGAGAGAGGAGGCCGCCAACGAGGCCTCCCCCCGTGGACGACGAACAGGGGTGCGTCGGAGGCGCTACTTAATGCGCTTCTAGTAACACCCCTGTGCTCGTGCCGGGCTCGGGATGGGAACCCGGGCCCAGCTCAAGACACGACGTCGTGGGGACTGTCAAAGTCGTAGCCGGGCAGTCCCCGTATTGTGGAGAATCTGGTCTTTGCCGGGACCAGTCTGTCGCTGAGGGCATCCCGTCGCCTGCACAGATCCGGGACCCTCAATATAGCGGCTGAAGGCTCACGCAGCGGTTTTAGTGGGGTAGGGCACCCAAATGCGAGTCCCCACACACGCCAGCGCGCCTACCCAGGCCCTGGTACGGTCGTAAATGATTTCCGCTGCGTCAAAAAAAAAAAAAAAAAAAAAAAAAAAAAAAAAAAAAAAAAAAAAAAAAAAAAAAAAGGTTAGGTTAGGTTAGGTTAGGTTAGGTTAGGTTAGGTTAGGTTAGGTTAGGTTAGGTTAGGTTAGGTTAGGTTAGGTTAGGTTCCCCACCATCCCACCGGTTGGATCCAAGCCTTGACGTGGCGGTTGGGCTTAAGTCCGGGGTAATTGTAACCCTGGGTGAACTAATTGGATTCACACGGGCGGCGGGAGGCCAATATGGTCACCTGCCGGCCAAGCCGCTCCCCGGTACGCAGTGCTGGGGGTGGTGGTCGCTGCCCCTCGGGGCGGGGACCGCGAGGAAGACAACCTCTTCAAAAATTACCCCAATCCTAAGTTTAGGTGCGCGGCGAGAGGATGAATGGCTGGAGGGTCTCCAGTCGTTAGCGCATCCCCAGCGGGGGTACCGGCGGACCCCCCCGTTGGGTGACAAATGTACGCCATCCTGGTGCACAGGGCTCTGCCCAGGATGTACCTGTCTCCCTAACCCCGAAGGTGGAGACGCCAGAAGGGACAAGTATTGTTCAAAATTAGTTTCCCGAAGAAAAACATTCTCCGGGCGGGTACTGTGAATCCCGCCAGTCCTAGGACTGAGGCCCCGTGTAATACGGAGGGGGCCACACAATGCTTCGGCGGTCCGACAACCTCGGACCGACGCGACCATGGCGACACTAAAACTGACCTGAATGCACGCGATTTGGTGAAGGCGAAAAGCAGGAGAAGGATTCTGGACTCCCCACGAATCTTCTCAGAGATCGAAGAAATGAGTCACAGCGATTGGAGCGAGTCGTCTGGCTCATGTCTGGGGCGACTAAGCGGAAGGAGAGGGTACGACTTGGGCTCTGAGATCGAGGAGATGAGCCCGACGAGTTACTCGGATGACGGATGGCCCTCCAAAAAGAAGGGCAAGAGAATCCGGAAACCGTCCTCATCTGACGAAGAAGAGGAGGAGACAAAAAAGGGCAAGGCATTACCACCGCCACCCACGAAGAAAGGAAGGGGCCGACCACCAACCACAGGCGAATATGTCGGCCTCGCCAAAGCTAAGCGGGAGCTGGCTGCGGCGGAGCGCGAGGCTATGGAGGCGGAAGCTGAGCGCGACGTAGCCGAACTCACCCGCCGGCTAGTGATACCTCGCCTATCAGAGTCCTCGGGATCGGAGAATGCCCGGGGATCAAACGCAATCGATAAGGAGAAGACGGCGAGCGCTCTAGGGCTAATAGCTACTCAGGCCCTAGAGACCATTACGACGGCTCGAGTAAAATCTAAAAATTTAAAGGGGTCCATAGTGGCCTCCATAAAGAAGGCGACGGAGGCCCTCCAGGAGGTAGTAACCATACTCCTGGATAGGTCAGCCTCAAAGGAGAACAAGGTCCTTGAGGCCGAAAACAAGCGGCTGTTGGCGGAGAATGCTGAGTTACGCACTTCCCGACAGTCTGCCCCGGAGACTACACCAGCGCCCGAAGCGTTGGCTGCGCTCGTACCCCCGAACCTAGAGAAGCTCCTCGAGAGGGTGGTACAGGAGGTAGTTGCGCTAACGAGTGCGCGATTAGACGCCCGGCTGGAGGGGATAGAGGCTCGTCTCCTCCCTGAGCCGAGGCTACGCCCGCCTCTTGCGGCGGATCGTCTGACTGCGGTTACACCAACATCAGCCCCGGCATCAAGCCCGGGGCCAGCCGTCGCCAAGACAAAGAAGACAATAAAAAAGACGTCTTCCCAGACGACGACGACACTCATGCCACCGGCGAACCCGGGGCCTTCGGTGGCCTCAAAAAAGAAGAAAAGTGCTAAGGCGAGCGAGGATGACGGTCCCTGGACGACCGTCACCCATAAAAAGAAGGCGGTGGTAAAAACACAGCCCAAGAAGAAGAAGGCACCGCGGAAAAAAGGCCCGCGCAAGCTACAAGTGCCTGAAAGCTCCGTCGTGGTGATGAAACTGCGACCGGAGGCAGAGGAGAGAGGGATGTCCTATTACGACATAATGAAGAAGGCGCAAGCCGAGATCAAGCTGCCGGACCTAGATATAGGGCCCGGCATAACTTTCAAAAAGGGAGTTACCGGCGCCCGTCTTTTAGTGGTGCCGGGCGCGGCCATGGGCGACAAAGCGGATGCCCTGGCCGCCAAAATCGAAGAGGTGCTCGGTGACGATGTCCGCGTCTCCAGGCCTACGAAGAGCGTGACTGTGCGCATATCAGGCCTGGACGACTCCGCCACGGCGGATGAAGTAGTAGCGGCGGTGGCGAAAGCAGGTGACTGCCCGGCCGAACAAGTGCGGTCGGGTGAAGTTGGCTGCAGTGCCTCCGGGGTGAGAGCAGCGATTGTGCGCCTCCCCGTAGAGGCGGCAATGAAAATATTGCCCGAAGGAAAAATCCTTGTAGGTTGGGTCTCAGTGAGGCTCAAGCTCTTGGACGTCCGGCCCCTTAGGTGCTTCCGGTGCCTGGAGCCGGGCCACACGGCGGCATTATGCAAGTCGGACGTCGACAGAAGCGGAACATGCTTCCGCTGCGGGGTGGAGGGGCACAAGGCTAGAGAGTGCTCTGTGCCCACCCCAAGATGCGCAGTTTGCTCCGCCATGGGGCAACCCGCCGCCCACAAAATGGGTGGCGGAGCGTGCGCTGCACCAAAAAAGCGCACGCGGAAAGGCGAAGTAAAAAGGTCTGGTAAGGGCCTCGCGGCACCTGTCCAGCCTACCTTTCCGGCCGCGAACACCAACAGTTTCGCGGCCCTGCCGGTAGAGGAGGTTCCTATGACTCTCTAGGAGCAGTCGGGAACCTCCGGCAGGAGAGACGCAGCGGCGACACTAAAAGCCGCTGCGAGAGGCCTGTGCGTGGCTGGTCGGGGGACCAGCCGCGCGCCTGTAGGCCTGAGATGTTAGGCGTCCTTGTGTTCGGGACGCCTCACCGAACGAACTCATCCAGAGATGAGCGCTGAGAGCGCGGCGTCGTGGCCGATGTGGAGACCAGTTCACACACCGGTCACAATAGACGTACACGGAGGAACACCATGGGTTTTTAGTTGGGTCAGAGTCCCACACACCTTTCTCGGGTCCCCCCGGACCTGAGATACCAGTCATCAAGATTTTCCCATGCACAAAAAAAAAAAAAAAAAAAAAAAAAAAAAAAAAAAAAAAAAAAAAAAGGTTCCCCACCATCTCCCCACCATCTGGATCCAAGCCTTGTCGCGGCGGTGGGGCTTAAGCTCGGGGCACAGTAAGCTCCGGGCGAACTAATTGGGTCCAAACAGGGCGGCAGTGGGCCAGTCTGGCTGCTGCCGGCCGAGCCGCTCCCCGGTACGCAGTGCCGGGGGTGGTGGTCGCCGTCCCACGTCGGGGCGGGGACTGCGAGGAAGACAACCTCACCAAAAATTACCCCAATCCCAAAATAAGCTTCGGTGCGCGGCGAGGGGATGAATGGCCGGAGGGGATCCAGTTCCTAGCGCACCACGTTTCAAGTTGATTACGGGTTCCGCTCGACCCAAATGAGCAGATTTTCATAATGAACAAAAAGCAAGTTGAAAATAGTCCCCGGGCGGGTCCCCGAAAGGGGGAATCCCGCACCACGCCGGAAGCGGCGGAGGTCTGCCCCACGTACTACGGGGGGGGCAAAACCTGCTTCGAGGGTTCGGTTACCCCGGACTCTCGCAACGACAAACTGGCACACCTAACGGATCAAGACGCATGCGAATCGGATTTCGACGAAGTGGAAGTGATGAGTGGAAGTGACTCGGCCGAGAGCATGAGGTCGGCGCACTCATTGACTCGGAGAAGTAAACGGACCCGGCGCACGTCATCAGAGGAGGAGACGGCGACCGAGGAGTCACCAAAGATAGGATCGGTGGCGTTCAAAAAGACCTTTCTGAAGGTCTCGCCGCCCACAAAACGAGGACGAGGAAGGCCACCTACAACCGGCCAATACGTTGGTTTGGCAAAGGCCAAGAGAGACCTGGCGGCAGCAGAGCGGGAAGCGATGCAGGCAGAGGCAGAGCGGAGCCTCGCTGCACTCGCGCGAGACCTGCGTCCGTCCCGCCTGTCAGAGTCGTCGGCTTCGGAGACGGCCCTCAACCGGCCCAGTATAGAAACGGCGAGTGCTCTGGGGGCGAATATCACAAAGGCCCTGGAGATCATCACTGGGGTCCGCAACAGGTCGAAGAACCTTAAGGGCCCTATGATGAAGGCTTTAAAAGACGCCACAGCCATGATCCAGGATTCAACCGTGGCCCTCCTGGACCGCACATCCTGCGCCGAGACGCGGGCGCTGGAAGCGGCCAACAAGAGATTGGAAGCGGAAAACCAAAGTCTGTCGGCGGAAAATAAAAGTCTGTCGGCAGGGATGGCTGAACTGCGACAGGAGGTGGCAACGCTCAGGAGCGAGCTCGCCTGCTGTCGACAGCAGTTGACTGCAACCCAAGGAGCACAAGGGCCTCCTCTTCCTGCAAATCTGGAGGAGATATTGGGAAAGGCCATGAGGGAGACTGTGGCGATTACAAGCGCCCGCCTGGACGCCCGGCTCGAGGGACTGGAGTCAAGACTCCTACCTGAGCCGCGGCTACGCCCGCCTTTAGCGGCGGATAGAAGATCAGTGACGGCAGTGCCGACGCTGGCACCAGCGCCTACTCCAGGGCCGTCAGTCACTGCCAAGAAGACGAAGAAGAATTCGTCCGCGGCAGCTACGACGCTGATGCCACCGGCGAACCCAGGGCCTTCTGCCGCCATCAAGAAGACGGCCAAGAAAGGCAAAAAGAAGACGACCTCTGAGACACCGCCAACGGAAATCGCGGCACAAAAACGCGATATCAACGTGTGGACGACTGTCACCAGGGGAAAGGGTAAGCAGACCCCGAAGAAGTCTCTGCCGCAAAAGAAGAGGGGCCCGCCTAAGCTACGGACACCCAATAGCTGCGTTGTGGCCCTGCAGTTGCTGCCGGCGGCGGCTGAGCGAGGGCTCACATATAGCGAGGTCATGAAGAAGGCCAGAGCTGAAATACGCCTTCCTGACCTCGGTATAGAGCCGCCTCGTTGTAGAACAGCGGCCTCGGGCGGCCGACTTCTAGTGCTGTCCGGAGGGGACAATAGTGATAAGGCCGACTCTCTAGCCCAGAAGATCCGGGAGGTAGTCGGGGACGACATCGTAAGAGTCACCAGGCCCACGAGATGCGTAAGCGCCCGCATCTCCGGTCTTGATGACTCAGTGTCCAAAGAAGATGTAGTCGCGGCGGTCGCTGATTCCGGCTGTTGTCCCCCCGACCAAGTTCGGTCGGGAGAAGTTACAAGTAGTCCCTCGGGTCTCGGGACGGTGACTGTTCGCTGCCCTGTCGAGGCGGCGAAAAAGATAGTGGAAAAGGGTAGGCTACTAGTTGGCTGGGTGTCGGCGCAATTCCGACTGCTTGACGCCCGCCCAATGAGGTGTTTCCGCTGCCTTGAGCAGGGGCACATGGCGGCGGTATGCTCGTCTGCAGTGGACCGGAGCGGTCTCTGCTTCCGCTGTGGAGAGGCGGGGCACAAGGCCAGAGACTGCAACGTGACTGTCCCCAAGTGCGCAGTCTGCTTTGAAAAAGGGCTTCAAGCAACCCATAAAATGGGTGGGGCTGCCTGCGTCGCCCCGCGCCGTGGCCGCGCAGGACACAAAAGAGCAGCGAAGGTTGGCGAGGGCCCTAGTCCCCCCTCGCAGTCCACTATCCCGACCGCCAATAGCTTCGCGGTTCTGGGTGAGGAGGTTCCTATGGCCTTGGAGTGATGGCACGACACACCCAGGTCCTACAAGGGAACCTCAACCATTGCGCCAGGGCCCAGGATCTGCTCTTCCAGGCCCTGGCGGAATGGTCAGTGCAAGTAGCCGTGATCGCCGAGCCGTATCGCGTCCCCAATTCACCAAATTGGGTCGGTGATCAAGACGGGGTCGTGGCAGTCGCCAGCCTGAATGGCGCGCCACCTATTGGCACAGTAGAGAGGGGGCGTGGATACGTCGCGGTGGAAATAGGCCGAGTCCTAGTAGTCGGTGCTTATTTCTCACCCAATCGGAGCGTTGCCGATTTCGAGCACTTCCTCGTTCGAGTCGGCACTCTGGTGGGGAGAGCCCGCCTCGACCACGTTATTGTCGCCGGGGACCTCAATGCCAAATCCGTGGCCTGGGGTTCCCCTGTGACGGACATCCGAGGAGAGGTCCTGGAGGACTGGCTGGTGGAGACCGGACTGGTGGTCCTTAACGTAGGGTCGAGAAATACCTGTGTGCGGCAGCAGGGCGGCAGCATCGTCGACGTGACTTTCGCCGATGCCGCTCTCGCTTGCCGCGTGCAAGGCTGGGAGGTGCTGGAGACTGAGACGCTGTCCGACCACCGGTACATACGGTTCCGGTACGGTAGCGTCACACCAATCTCAAGTCGCGGCTCACAGGCCGAATGCGGCCCACGTTGGGCGACAAAGAGGCTAGATAGGGAGGCCCTCCTTGAGGCAGCCATAGTTCAGGCCTGGGGAATGGACCATCGCCCGGTCCTAGCTGATGTGGATGAGGAGACCGACCGCATGGCTGCTGCAATATCGCAGGTGTGCGATGCGGCCATGCCTAGAGTGGGACGGAAGCCACAACGTAGCAAGAGGGTGTACTGGTGGTCGGAAGAACTTGCCGAACTGCGCAGGAGGTGTGTTGCGTCGAGGCGCCTGTACACCCGGTGTCGCAGGCGAGTGCGTCGTGACGAGGCGGAAGAGGGGCGGCTCTACACCAACTACAGAGTCGCCGCCGGGGAACTCCGGACGGCCATCGGTCGAGCCAAGGAGGTTGCCCACGAGGAGATGCTCGAGACTTTGGATCGAGATCCGTGGGGGAGGCCGTACAGGATGGTTCGCAACAAACTGCGCCCCTGTGCTCCCCCCCTGACGGAGAGTCTCGAGCCCGACCTCGTGGCCCGGATTGTCCCGGCCTTGTTCCCTGGTCGGGGAGAACAAACGCCACCGCCCATGGCTCCATCGGGCGGTCAGCCAAATAGTGATGAGGCTCCAGAAGTCACGGAAGAGGAGTTCGACGCTGCACTAGCGAAGATGAAGGCTCGGAACACCGCCCCCGGCCCCGATGGCGTTCCTGGCCGGGCCTTGGTTCTGGCCCTTGGCCCACTTCGATCTCACGCCATGCACCTATATAGTGCCTGCCTGGCGCAAGGACGGTTTCCCTCGGCGTGGAAGAGAGGGAAACTAGTCCTGATCAAGAAGGAGGGAAAACCGGCGAACACACCATCAGCGTATAGACCGATCGTGTTGCTCGATGATGCGGGAAAGCTGCTGGAGCGGATCGCTGCCTCCCGCATAGTCGACCACCTCGAAGAAACAGGACCGAATCTGAGCACCTACCAATTCGGCTTCCGTCGGGGCAGATCCACTCTGGATGCACTAGCCAGGGTGAGGGCCCATGCCGACGAGGCTGTCGGGGGAGGAGAGGTGTTATTGGCGGTGTCTATTGACATTGCCAACGCCTTCAACACCTTACCCTTCGACACGATACTGGAGGCGCTCAGATTCCATGGTGTACCGGCGTATCTGGGCAGGCTGGTAGCGGACTACCTGTCTGGCAGATGCGTCATGTACCCATCGGCCGGTGGGTGGCAAAGCAGAGAAGTGGCGTGCGGTGTTCCACAGGGCTCGGTGCTCGGGCCTCTCTTGTGGAACATAGGCTACGACTGGGTGCTCCGGGGCGCGAATTTGACGGGCGTTGGCGTCACGTGCTATGCTGACGACACCATCGTCACCGCGCGTGGAGGCACCTTCTTGGAGGCCCGCATACGTGCGGTTGCAGGCGTTGCGCAGGTTGTTGCGAGGATTCGGCGTCTCGGGCTAGAAGTGGCCTTGGAGAAGTGTGAGGCTATATGCTTCCACGGGCCACGCCAAGCCCCTCCAGCCGGATCCAACCTGATTGTTGGTGGGACTTCCATCGCTATCAAGTCGACTATGAGGTACCTGGGCCTCGTCCTTGACAGTCGATGGAACTTCCAGGAGCATTTCCGGTGCCTTGCGCCGAAGCTGCTTGGAGCTGCACGGGCGCTGAGCCGTCTTCTCCCCAACGTGGGAGGGCCAAGTGTTGGCTGCCGCCGCCTCTATGCGGGCGTCTTGCAGTCTATGGGGCTGTACGGCGCGCCGATATGGGCTGGCGCCTTGACAAGACAGAACGTCGCTATCCTACGACGTCCGCAGAGAGCTATGGCAATCAGGGCCGTCCGTGCGTACTGCACCACCTCATATGAGGCTGCGTGCGTACTGGCGGGCTCTGCGCCGTGGGACATCGTGGCAGGTGCTCTGTCACGTTCCTGGAAGGAGAGACGTCACGAAGGCGAAATGACAATCCCGGACGAGATCGATTCGGAAGAAGAAGGCGAAGAGGAGATCTGCTGGCGAAGGCGGATCAAGAGAAGAGTCCTCCGTAAATGGCAGGAGCGGCTGCAAGAGCCGAGAGCAGGACGGCGCACGGTGTCGGCCGTCGGCCCAATTCTAGAGCAGTGGGTTGACCGGCGGCACGGTGTTATTACTTTTCACCTTGCACAGATCCTAACGGGCCACGGGTGCTTTGGAAGCTATCTGTGCAAGGTGACAAGATCGGAGAGCTCGCCAGGGTGCCATCACTGCAGTTGCGAGGAAGACACTGCTGACCACACCCTGGCGGAGTGCCCTGCGTGGGCTACGGAAAGAGCTGACCTCGTCGCCGAAATCGGCGCCGATCTCTCGCTCCCTGCGGTTGTACGCGCAATGGCCGGCAGTGAGAGCGCATGGGAGGCGGTCCTCTCCTTCTGCGAGGGCGTGATGTCGCAGAAAGAGGAGGCAGAGCGGGAGAGGGAGCGCACAAACCCCTCTTCCCGCAGGAGGACACGGCGTCGGCAACGGCAACGAGAAGTTGCTCTGTCGTGAGAGGATCTGTGCGCGGCCGATCGGGGGATCCGCCGCGCGCGCATAAGATCCGAGCTGTAAGGCACACTTAGGTGTTCAGGGTGCCTTAAGCGGAGAAGGAGGAGGGGAAGCCATCCCCCTACCTCCGAAGGAGTGTGCTGAAGGGCACAGCGTCGGAGCCCACTGCGGACCTGTAACACCGCACCGGGCCGTCAGGACGACACGGAGAACACCGCTGGGGTTTAGTGGGTAGAGCTGCGTCCACCTTACCATCTTATCGGACGCAGAGAGCCCCACATAACCTCCCGGCCCCCCCCCGGGCCTGGTGGTATGCGTAAGGGCATTCCCCAGCGAAACCAAAAAAAAAAAAAAAAAAAAAAAAAAAAAGGTTCCCCACCATCTGGATCCAAGCCTTGTCGCGGCGGTGGGGCTTAAGCTCGGGGCACAGTAAGCTCCGGGTGAACTAATTGGGTCCAAACAGGGCGGCAGTGGGCCAGTCTGGCTGCTGCCGGCCGAGCCGCTCCCCGGTACGCAGTGCCGGGGGTGGTGGTCGCCGTCCCACGTTGGGGCGGGGACCGCGAGGAAGACAACCTCACCAAAAATTACCCCAATCCCAATATAAGCTTCGGTGCGCGGCGAGGGGATGAATGGCTGGAGGGGATCCAGTCATTAGCGCACCATTGTTTCGAGTTGATTACGGGTTCCGCTCGACCCAAATGAGCAGACTTTTTCATTATGGAACAAAAGCAAATTGAAAATAGTCCCCGGGCGGGTCCCCGAAAGGGGGAATCCCGCACCACGCCGAGTTCGGCGGAGGTCTGCCCCACGTACTACGGGGGGGGCACAAATTGCTTCGGGGGTTCGGAGACGGACTCACGCAAAACAAACGACCTGGCGATCACAACTGACAACGATGCACGTGAATTGGAAGAAGTGGAGTTGATGAGTGGGAGAGAGAGCGACTCGGGAGAGAGTATGAGGTCGGCGCGCTCATCACCTAGGAGAGGGAAAAGATACCGCAACTCCTCATCAGATGAGGAGGCGTCTAACGAGGACACAGCAAAGATCGGAACGGCAGCGTACAGAAAGACATTCTTTAAGACTACGCCGCCCACGAAACGAGGTAGAGGAAGGCCACCTACAACCGGCCAATACGTTGGTTTGGCAAAGGCCAAGAGAGACCTGGCGGCGGCAGAGCGGGAAGCGATGCAGGCGGAGGCAGAGCGGAGCCTCACAGCACTCGCGCGAGACCTGCGTCCGTCCCGGCTGTCAGAGTCGTCGGCTTCGGAAACGGCCCACAACGGGTCCAGTATAGAAACGGCGAGCGCCCATGGGGCGAACATAACAAAGGCCCTGGAGATCATCACTGGGGTCCGCAACAGGTCGAAGAACCTTAAGGGCCCTATGATGAAGGCTTTAAAAGACGCCACAGCCATGATCCAGGATTCAACCGTGGCCCTCCTGGACCGCACATCCTGTGCTGAGACGCGGGCGCTCGAAGCGGCCAACAAGAGACTTGTAGCAGATAATCAAAGTCTGTCGACAGAAAACAAAAGTCTGTCGGCAGGGATGGCCGAATTGCGACAGGAGGTGGCAACGCTCAGGAGTGAGCTCGCCTGCTGTCGCCAGCAGTTAACCGCTACCCAGGGAGCACAAGCGCCTCCTTCCCCTACAAACCTGGAGGAGATTGTGGAAAAGGCGATGAGGGAGGTCGTGACGATTACAAGCGCCCGCTTGGACGCCCGGCTCGAGGGACTGGAGGCAAGACTCCTACCTGAGCCGCGGCTTCGCCCGCCTCTCGCGGCGGACAGAAGGGCGGCGGCGACAACATCAGAGCTGATACCAGCGGCTACTCCGGGGCCGTCAGGTAAAGGGAAAGTAGCCAAGAAGAAGGCACCTGCGGCAGTTACGACGTTGATGCCGCCGGCGAACCCGGGGCCTTCGGTCGCTACGGTGCAAAACAAAAAGAAGAACAGGAAGACAACGGTCAACCCTGCCCCGCGAACAAATTTGGCACAGGGGGGCAACGGTGACGGGTGGACGACTGTCACCAAGAAAAGAAGGACAAAAGGGATGCCGCCGCAAAAGAAGAAGAGTCCGCCTAAACTGCGGACACCCAACAGCTGCGTTGTGGCGCTGCAGTTGCAGCCGGCGGCGGCCGAAAGGGGGCTCACGTATAACGAGGTTCTCAAGAAGGCCAGAGCGGAGATCCGCCTCCCCGACCTTGGCATCGAGCCACCTCGCTGCAAAAGGGCGGCCACGGGTGGCAGACTGTTCGTGTTGTCCGGCGGGGACAACGGGGATAAGGCCGACTCCCTGGCCAAGAAGATCCGGGAAGTGCTAGGGGACGACATTGTCAAGGTCACGAGACCAACGAGATGTGTGAGCGCCCGTATCTCTGGTCTCGATGACTCCGTGACCAAAGACGATGTCGTCGAAGCGGTCGCTGCAGCCGGCGGATGTCCCCTCGAACAAGTACGGTCGAGTGAGATTACCTGCAGCCCCTTGGGGCTCGGGGCGGTGACCGTGCGCTGCCCCGTCGAGGCGGCAAAAAAGATCACCGAAAAGGGCAGGCTGCTGGTTGGTTGGGTATCGGCACAATTCCGACTGCTCGACGCCCGCCCAACGAGATGTTTCCGCTGCCTGGAACAGGGGCACATGGCGGCGGTCTGCACCAGTCCAGTGGACAGGAGCGGCTTGTGCTTCCGCTGCGGTGTGGCAGGGCACAAGGCCAGGGACTGCACCCTGACAGTCCCCAAGTGCGCAGTCTGTTCGGAGAAGGGGATCCCTGCCACACATAAAATGGGTGGTGGGGCGTGCGTCGCTCCGCGCCGTGGTCGGACAGAGCGCAAAAAGGCGGAAAAGGTTGGCGAGGGCTCTAGTCCCCCCTCGCAGCCCATCATCCCGACTGCAAACAGTTTCGCAGTCCTGGGAGAGGAGATTCCCATGGCCCTGGAGTGATGGCACACCACACCCAGGTCCTACAAGGGAATCTCAACCATTGCGCCAGAGCCCAAGACCTGCTCTTCCAGGCTCTGGCGGAATGGACAGTGCAGGTGGCCGTAGTTGCTGAGCCGTATCGTGTCCCCAACTCACCAAACTGGGTCGGGGACGAAGACGGCGTTGTGGCAGTCGCCAGCTTAAATGGTGCACCACCGTTAGGCGCAGTGGAAAGGGGGCATGGATATGTCGCGGCAGAGATAGGTCGTGTCTTGGTGGTCGGGGCATATTTCTCGCCCAATCGGAGCGTCGCCGATTTCGAGCACTTCCTCGCCCGAGTCGGCGCTCTGGTGGGGCGAGCTCGACTTAACCACGTCCTGGTTGCCGGGGACCTCAATGCCAAATCCGTGGCCTGGGGTTCCCCCACGACCGACGTTCGAGGTGGGGTCCTCGAGGACTGGCTGGTGGAGACCGGACTGGAGGTCCTTAACGTGGGGTCGCAAAACACCTGCGTGCGCCAGCAGGGCGGCAGCATCGTCGACGTGACTTTCGCCGATGCCGCTCTCGCTCGCCGCGTACAAGGCTGGGAGGTTCTGGAGACTGAGACGCTGTCGGACCACCGGTACATCCGGTTCCGTTATGGCGGCGTCTCACCCTCCCCAAGCCGCGGCTCACAGGCCCAGTGCGGCCCACGTTGGGCGACTAAGAGGTTAGATAAGGAGGCCCTCCTCGAGGCAGCCACAGTCCAGGGCTGGGGAATGGACCACCGTCTGGTTCCGAACGACGTCGACGAGGAGACCGACCGCATGGCTGCGGCGATATCGCAGGTGTGCGATGCGGCAATGCCGAGAGTTGGGCGGAAGCCAGCGCGTAACAGGAGGGTGTACTGGTGGTCGGAAGAGCTCGCTGAGCTACGAAGAAGGTGTGTTGTAGCGAGACGCCAGTACGCCCGGAGTCGCAGACGAGTTCGCCGTGACGAGGTCGAAGAGGGGCGGCTCTACACAATCTACAGAGCCGCCGCCGGGGAACTCAGGTTGGCTATAGGTCGTGCCAAGGAGGCTGCCCATGAGGAGATGCTCGAGACTCTGGATCGAGATCCGTGGGGGAGGCCGTACAGGATGGTTCGCAACAAACTGCGCCCCTGTGCTCCCCCCCTGACGGAGAGTCTCGAGCCCGACCTTGTGGCCCGGATTGTCCCTGCCTTGTTCCCTGGTCGGGCAGAACAAACGCCCCCGCCCATGGCTCCACCGTCTGGGGACGAGCCGCTGATCGACGTGGCCCCAGAGGTCACGGAGGAGGAGTTTGACACGGCGTTGGAGAAAATGAGGGCCCGAAACACAGCGCCCGGACCTGACGGCGTACCCGGCCGGGCCCTAGTTCTGGCCCTGGGCCCGCTCCGGTCACACGCTATGCACTTATATAGCGCTTGCCTGGAGCAAGGACGGTTTCCATCAAGGTGGAAGAGGGGAAAACTCGTCCTAATTAAGAAGGAGGGACGTCCGACGGAGTTGCCATCGGCATACAGGCCGATTGTGCTGCTTGATGATGCGGGGAAGTTGCTGGAGCGGATTGCAGCCTCCCGCATCATCAACCACTTGGAAGAAATAGGACCAAACTTGAGTGCCTACCAATTCGGCTTCCGCCGGGGAAGATCCACTCTGGATGCGCTATCCAGGGTGAGGGCCCTCGCTGATGAGGCTGTCGGGGGAGGAGGGGTGTTATTGGCGGTGTCCATTGACATCGCCAACGCCTTCAACACCCTTCCCTTCGACACGATTCTGGAGGCACTCAAGTTTCACGGCGTGCCGGCGTATCTGGGCAGGCTGGTAGCGGATTACCTGTCTGGCAGGTGCGTCGTGTACCCCACGGCCGTTGGTTGGAGAAGCAGAGACGTAGCGTGCGGTGTTCCACAGGGCTCGGTGCTCGGGCCGCTCCTGTGGAACATCGGCTACGATTGGGTGCTCCGCGGAGCGAATCTGACGGGTGTCAGCGTCACATGTTACGCCGATGACACCGTCGTCACCGCGCGCGGAGACACCTTCTCGGAGGCCCGCATTCGTGCGGTTGCAGGTGTTGCGCAGGTGATTGCAAGGATCCGGCGTCTCGGGCTCGAAGTGGCCCTGGAGAAGTGTGAAGCTATATGCTTTCACGGGCCTCGGCGGGCCCCTCCAGCTGGATCCCACCTGATCGTGGGCGGGACTTCTATCGCTGTCGAGTCGAACTTGAGGTACTTGGGCCTCGTTATCGACAGTCGATGGAATTTCCAGGAGCATTTCCGGCGCCTGGCCCCGAAGTTGCTCGGAGCTGCGCGGGCGCTAAGTCGCCTTCTCCCAAACATGGGAGGGCCGAGCGCTGGCTGTCGCCGCCTCTATGCGGGCGTCTTGCAGTCCATGGGGCTGTACGGCGCGCCGATATGGGCGAGCGCATTGAATGGACATAACGTCGCTCTCCTGCGACGTCCGCAGAGGGCGATGGCGATCAGGGCCGTCCGTGCGTACTGCACCACCTCATACGAGGCTGCGTGCGTACTGGCGGGCTCTGCGCCATGGGACCTGGTGGCGGGTGCCCTGGCGCGTTCCTGGACGGAGAGGCGACGGGGTGTAGAGGAGACATACCCCGATAGTGACGAAGGAGAGGGTGAGGAGAGTTGGCGAAGGCGACTCAAGAAAAGAGTCCTCCGGAAATGGAAGGAGCGGCTACAAGAGCCAAGAGCCGGCCGGCGCACGGTGTCGGCTGTCGGTCCAATCCTTGAGCAGTGGATTGACCGGCGGCACGGCGTTATTACCTTTCACCTTGCACAGATCCTGACGGGCCACGGGTGCTTTGGAAGCTATCTGTGCAAGGTGACAAGATCGGAGAGCTCGCCAGGGTGCCATCACTGCAGTTGTGAGGAAGACACTGCTGACCACACCCTGGCGGAGTGCCCTGCGTGGGCTACGGAGAGAGCTGACCTCGTCGCCGAAATCGGCGCCGATCTCTCGCTTCCTACGGTTGTATGCGCAATGGTCGGCAGTGAGAGCGCATGGGAGGCGGTCCTCTCCTTCTGTGAGGGCGTGATGTCACAGAAGGAGGAGGCAGAGCGGGAGAGGGAGCGTACCAATCCCTCTTACCGCAGGAGGACACGGCGTAGGCGACGGGAGGTCGCTCTGCTGTGAGAGGATCTGTGCACGGCCGATCGGGGGATCCGCCGTGCGCGCGTAAGATCCAAGCTGTAAGGCACCCTTAGGTGTTCAGGGTGTCTTAAGCGGAGAAGGAGGAGGGGATAGCACCCCCCTACCTCCAGTGGAGAGTGCTAAGGGCACAGCGTCGGAGCCCACCGCGGACACGTGATACCGCACTGGGCCGCTAGGACGACACGGAGAACACCGCTGGGGTTTAGTGGGTAGAGCTGCGTCCACTTTACCATCTTATCGGACGCAGAGAGTCCCACATAACCTCCCGGGCCCCCCCAGGCCTGGTGGTATGCGTAAGAGCATTCCCCAGCGAAACCAAAAAAAAAAAAAAAAAAAAAAAAAAAAAAAAAAAAAAAAAAAAAAAAAAAAAAAAAAAAAAAAAAAAAGGTTAGGTTAGGTTAGGTTAGGTTAGGTTAGGTTAGGTTAGGTTAGGTTAGGTTAGGTTAGGTTCCCACCCCCACCGGCTGGATCCAAGCCTTGTCGTGGCGGTGGGGCTTAGTAACCCTTAGGGACCTTTCGCAACCCGGGGTGAACCAATTGGATTCACACAGGCGAGCGAGAGTGGGCTGGTATGGCTACTGCTGGTTGTGCCCTTGGTACGACTAGCGGCGGCCACTCTGGTCCTGCCTGGGAATCCTGCCCGATTGTGACCAGCGGCCTCACGGCCCTGCCGCAGTCTCGCAGGAGGAGGGGGTTCGCATCAGAGCTCAGGAGGAGCAGTCGATGGGAACCTCCGTCAGGAATCGCTTAGTGGGATGGTATGTCTACTGCCGACTGTGCCTTTAGGTACGGCCGGAGGCGGACACTCTGTCTCCAGCCAGGAGAGCCTGCTCGACTGCGACCGGTGGCTTCACGGCCCTGTTGCGGTCCCGTGGGTGGAGGGAGTTTCCGTCATAGCTCAGGAGGAGCAGTTTGATGGGAATTTCCTCCGATCGAAGAGACCGCGTCATCGCGAGAGGGGGCTTATGGCCCCCGCCCGGAGAACCTGCCCGACTGCTACCGGTGGCCTCACGGCCCTGGTGCGGTCCCGTGGGTGGAGAGAGTTTCCGTCATAGCTCAGGAGGAGCAGCGAGATGGGAACCCCCTCCGATCGAAGATACCGCGTTATCGCGAGAGGGGGCTTCTGGCCCCCGCCCGGAGAACCTACTCGACTGCGACCGGTGGCCTCACGGCCCTGTTGCGGTCCCGTGGGTGGAGGGAGTTTCCGTCATAGCTCAGGCGGAGCAGCGAGATGGGAACCCCCTCCGATCGAAGAGATGCGATCGTGGGTTGGTCTGGCTACTGCCGGCTACGGCTAGCGGCGGTCATTCCTTCCCTGTCTGACACTCCTGCCGACTGTAAACGGTTGCTTCTAGATCCCGGATGCAGTCGCGCGGGAAGAGGAGGCCCCTGTCAGAGCTCAGGAGGAGCAGTCGATGGGAGCCTCCGCCAGGATAGATCGCCAAAGGAGGTTCTCGTCATAGCTCAGGAGGAGCAGTTTGATGAGAACCTCTGACGGAGAGAAGCGGCGGTGTGAGATGGTAAAACAAATCACACCGTCGCGATAGGCCTGTGCGTGGCTGGTCGGGGGACCAGTCGCGTACGCTAAAGGCCTGCGGAAGAAGGTGCCCCTACGTGTTCTGGGCGCCGACAACCGGAGATGCTCTACAGCGGAGAGTGCTGTAATGCACACGCCTGTGGCCGAGTGCGAAAGGCTATCGTCCTCGTGCCGGTCATAAGGGCGAACGAAGAGAACACCATGGGTTTTTAGTTCGGGTTAGAGTCCCACACACCTTCTCGGGTCCCCCGGCCCGGGTAACAGTCATGAAGATTTTCCCATGTAAAAAAAAAAAAAAAAAAAAAAAAAAAGGTTAGGTTCCCACCGGTTGGATCCAAGCCTTGTCGTGGCGGTTGGGCTTAGTAACCCCGGGACCTTTTGCAACCCGGTTGGTGAACCAATTGGATTCACGCCGCTCCCTGGTACGTAGTGCCAGGGGTGGTGGTCGCTGTCTCTAGGGACGGGGACCGCGAGGAAGACAACCTCTCTAAAAAATCACCCTAATCCTAAGTTTTGGTGCGCGGCGAGAGGATGAATGGCTGGAGGGACTCCAGTCGTTAGCGCACTCCCAGCCGGGGTACCTGCGGACCCCCCCGTTGGGTTACAAATGTACGCCATCCTGGTGCACAGGGCTCTGCCCAGGATGTACCAGTCTCCCTAGCCCCGAAGGTAGAGACACCAGAGGGAAAAGTTTTGAAGCAAAATTAGTCAAACCAAAGAAGACATTCTCCGAGCGGGTTCCAATCCCGCCACCTCGTGTGCTGCCCCGAGTAATACGGAGGGGGCAACTCAAAACTTCGGCGGTTCGGTTACACCGAACCGACGTGACCCGGCGATCATTCTGGACAGAATAGATGCAAGCGAATTGGCAAAGTCAAAAGGAAGGAGGAAGATTGTAGACTCTCCGAGGATCTTCTCTGGGAGAGAAGAAATGAGCCAGAGCGACTGGAGCGAGGCGTCTGGCTCATACCAAGGTGAAAAAAGAAGAGGCATGAGATATGGCTGGACGGATGGCTCAGAGGAAGTAGACGAGATGAGCCCTACCAGCTATTCAGACGACGGTTGGCCCTCCAAAAAGAAGGGAAAGAGGAGCCGACTGCCGTCTTCGTCAGAAGAAGAGGAGGAAAGGGTGAAGACAAAATCTCCACCCACTAAAAAAGGGAAAAGTAGAACAGTCACAAGCCACTATTTTGGGCTGGCTAGTGCAAAGCGGCACTTGGCCGAATTAGAACATGAGGCCATAGCTGCGGAGGCCGAACGCGACGTTTCTGGGCTTCCACGCCGCCCAGCTCTGCCCCGCCTGTCGGAGGGTTCGGGGTCAGAGACGATCCGGGACACAGGAGGAACAGACGAAACCGAAAAGACGGCGAGCGCTCTAGGGCTTATCATCACCCAAGCCCTAGAGAACATCACCGGGGTCCGAACCAGATCTAAAAACCTGAAGGGCTCCATGGTGGCTGAACTGAAGAAGGCCACCCAGGACATCCAGGGAGCCACGGTGAAACTATTAAGCGTAACGCAAACATCGGAGACACGGGCCCTCGAGGCCGTTATCAAGAGGCAGGCTGCGGAGATGCAGGAAATGCGGCAAAAGATCGCCGCCCTCAGCAAGGAGGTGGCATCTCTTCGCCAAGTAACTCTGACCACGCCCGTAGCCCAGACTGCGCCGGACCTGGAGGATCTGCTGAAGAGGACTGTACGAGAGGCAGTCACACAGTCTTGCGCGCGTTTTAACGCCCGGCTGGAGGGGCTTGAGGATCGCCTCCTGCCGGAACCAAGACTGCGCCCGCCCCTTGCAGCGGATACGCGAGCGGCAGAAAGAGAGAGCACAACACCCGCTCCTAAGAAGACCACAAAAAACAAGAAGACGGTGGCAACTACACTAATGCCACCGGCGAACCCGGGGCCTTCGGTGGCTTCAACAGTAAAGAAGAAGAGCGCCAAGGCGCGCGAGGATGACGGTCCCTGGACGACCGTCACCCATAAAAAGAAGGCTGCTACTAAAACTCAGCCCAAGAAGAAGAAGGCACTGCGGAAAAAAGGCCCGCGCAAACTACAAGCGCCTGACAGCTCCGTCGTAGTGATGAAACTGCGACCGGAGGCAGAAGAAAGAGGGACGTCTTATTATGACGTGATGAAGAAGGCGCAAGCCGAGATAAAACTGCCGGACCTAGATATAGGGCCCGGCATAACTTTTAAAACGGCGGTCACCGGCGCCAGACTTCTAGTGGTTCCGGGTGCGGCCATGGGCGAGAAGGCAGATGCCCTAGCCGCCAAAATCAAAGAAGTGGTTGGAGAAGACGTCCAAGTTACCAGGCCCACGAAGAGCGTGAGCGCACGCGTGTCGGGCCTGGACGACTCAGTCACGGCGGACGACATCACAGCGGCTGTGGCGAATGCAGGGGGATGCCCGGCCGAGCAAGTACGGCCGGGCGAAATCGGTCGCAGCGCTTTTGGAGTCAGAGCAGCAATTGTCCGCCTCCCTATAGAGGCGGCTAAGAAAATTGTGCAGGAGGGAAGACTTCTGATTGGTTGGGTCTCTGTGAGATTCAAGCTTCTGGACGCCCGCCCTCTCAGATGCTATCGATGCCTGGAGACGGGCCATGTGGCGGCAACATGTAAATCGGCGACAGACAGGAGCGGATTATGCTTCCGCTGCGGGGAGGAGGGGCATAGAGCGAGAGAGTGCTCCGTGCCCACCCCGAGATGCGCAGTCTGCTCCAACACGGAGCAACCCGCCGCCCACAAAATGGGCGGCGCAGCGTGCGTACCTAATAAACGCACAAAGAAAGGTAAAGCAAAAAAGGCTGGGGAGGGCCTCGCGGCCGTGACCCAGTCTGCCTTTCCGACCGTAAGCAACACCTTTGCGGTCCTGCCGGTGGAGGAGATCCCCATGACTCTGGAGGAGTAGTGGGGAACCTCCGGCAGCTGAAACGCGGCGGCGACATCAAAAGCCGCCGCAAGAGGTCTGTGCGGGGTTTGTCGGGGGACTAGCCGCGCGCCTGTAGACCTAAGATGTAAGGTGCCCTTGTGTTCGGGGCACCACATCAGATGACTGACTCTACACAGATGAGCGCTAATGAGCGCAGCGTCGTGGCCGATGCGGAGACCTAGTCACGCGCCGGTCACAATAGACGAATTCGGAGGAA
The DNA here is from genome assembly GCA_905333005.2 of Lycaena phlaeas. Lineage (NCBI taxonomy): Eukaryota > Metazoa > Arthropoda > Insecta > Lepidoptera > Lycaenidae > Lycaena > Lycaena phlaeas. The sequence continues at coordinate 7,997 of HG995179.1, read as the reverse complement.
CACCATGGGTTTTTAGTTGGGTCAGAGTCCCACACACCTTTCTCGGGTCCCCCCGGACCTGAGATACCAGTCATCAAGATTTTCCCATGAAAAAAAAAAAAAAAAAAAAAAAGGTTAGGTTAGGTTAGGTTAGGTTAGGTTAGGTTAGGTTAGGTTAGGTTAGGTTAGGTTAGGTTAGGTTAGGTTAGGTTAGGTTAGGTTAGGTTAGGTTCCCACCGGTTGGATCCAAGCCTTGACGTGGCGGTTGGGCTTAAGTCCGGGGTAATTGTAACCCTGGGTGAACTAATTGGATTCACACGGGCGGCGGGAGGCCAATATGGTCACCTGCCGGCCAAGCCGCTCCCCGGTACGCAGTGCTGGGGGTGGTGGTCGCTGCCCCTCGGGGCGGGGACCGCGAGGAAGACAACCTCTTCAAAAATTACCCCAATCCCAAAATATGCTTCGGTGCGCGGCGAGGGGATGAATGGCTGGAGGGTATCCAGTTCCTAGCGCACCTTGTTTTGCGGTGGTTACGGGTCATACTCAACCCAAATGAGTAGAGTCAAAATGAATAAAGAGCAGATTAAAAAGAATCCCCGGGCGGGTCCTCGAGAGGGGGAATCCCGCACCCTGCCTGACAAGGCAGCGGTCTGCCCCACGTATACGGGGGGGGCAAAACCTGCTTCAGGGGCGAGCACATCTCGTCCCAGCACCAACGACCCTAGCAAGCACACGGACACGATGGCACACGAACTGGCGAAAGATAAGAGAAGGAGAGACTCCCCGAGAATCTTCTCGGGGGTAGAAGAGATGAGTCAGAGCGACTGGAGTGAGTCGTCTGGCTCTCTCGAACGACTACGGAGGCGAAGGAGGGCTCTCTATGATTGGGACGCTACCTCCGAAATCGAAGAAATGAGCCCCACTAGTTACTCCGACGATGGTTGGCCCTCTAAAAAGAAAGGGAAAAGGAGCCGCCGACCGTCGTCGTCAGATGAGGACAAGGAAGAAAAGAAGGGTAAGGCAACACCGAAGCCACCCACAAAAAAAGGAAGAGGCCGACCGCCAACCACCGGCGAATACGTCGGCCTTGCCAAGGCGAAGCGGGAGCTGGCTGCTGCGGAGCGTGAAGCCATGGAGGCGGAGGCCGAGCGAGACGTGGCCGAGCTCTCCCGCCGCTTGGTGCTACCCCGCCTGTCAGAGTCCTCGGGCTCGGAGGCGGGCCCGGACATCACGAATGAGCAGACAGCGAGTGCTCTAGGGCTGATTGCCACTCAAGCCCTAGAGTCCATCGATGCAGTTAGAGTCAGGTCCAAAAACCTTAAGGGCCCAATGGTCGCGACTCTAAAGAAGTCTACAGGCGTCCTTCAGGAGGTAACATCCAAACTCCTGAATAGGACGTCGTCGGATGAGACACGCGCACTGGAGGCCGAAAATAAGCGTCAAGCGGCCGAAAACCAGCGTCAGGCGGAGGAAGTAAAACGTCAGGCGGCGGAAATGGAGGTGATGCGGCAGGAGATCGCTGCTCTACGCAGCGAGGTCGCATCATTGCGCCAGACACACATGGACACGACGACACCCGCGCTCGGAGCGTTGGCCGCGCCCGTGCCCCCTAATCTCGAGGAGTTATTCGAGAGGGTGGTACGGGAAACGGTTGCGCTGACGAGCGCACGTATGGATGCCCGGCTAGAGGGACTGGAGGGTCGCCTCCTGCCCGAGCCGAGGCTGCGCCCGCCTCTCGCAGCAGACAGGCGAGCGGCTGAGGTGGATCATTACTCGGGGCCAGATACACCGAAAAAGGCCCCGAGTAAGAAGACTTTGCCGGCAGCAACAACGCTAATGCCACCGGCAAACCCAGGGAGATTGGGCACCTCGAAGAAGGCGAACAAAAAGAAGGCAGCGCAAGCAGCTGAGGGTGACGGCGCCTGGACGACCGTCACCCGCAAGAAGAAGAAACCTCCGGCGAGGAAAAAAAAGGTGCAACGCAAAATGGACCCAACAAAACTGCGAGCACCCAACTCAGAAGCTGTGGTGATCCAGCTGCGTCCAGCCGCAGTAGAAAAGGGTCTCACCTATGCCGAGGTAATGGAGAAGGCGAGATTACAAATTCGCCTCCCCGAACTCAATATTGAGCAGGGGATGGTAATGAAGATTGCGGCCACTGGAGCCCGCATGATGGTCCTGCCCGGTGCGGATCAAAAAGAGAAGGCTGACTCCCTAGCACAAAAACTCAGGGAAGTCATCGGAGAAGACGTCGCCCGAGTGTCCAGGCCAACAAAATGCGTCACCGTTCGCGTTGCCGGCTTGGACGACTCCGTAACAAAAGAGGAGGTTGTGGCGGCTATAGCGGCGGCGGGTGACTGCCCCCCGGACCAGGTGAGGTCTGGGGAGATAGGGCGTAGCGCCTTCGGACTCGGGGCAGTAATTGTTCGCTGCCCCATAGAAGCAGCGAAGAAGATAATTGCAGGAGGTAGACTGCTCGTGGGTTGGGTGTCGGCGCAATTCCGACTGCTAGACATCCTCCCGAGCCGGTGCTACCGCTGCCAAGAGATTGGTCATATGGCGGCCATGTGCTCCTCCGCAACGGACAGAAGTCATCTATGTTTCCGTTGCGGTGCTGAGGGGCACAAAGGGAAGGAGTGCACTGCAACCTCGGCGAACTGTGCGCTGTGCTCTTCACAGGGACGTCCGGCGGCCCATAAAATGGGTGGTAGTGCGTGCGCCGCACCACGTCGTAAGGGTCGGACCAAAAACCCCAAGGCGAACAAGAAGGCTGGTGAGGGCCTCGCGGCCCCGGCCCAGCCTGCCTGCCCGACCGCGAGCAACAGCTTTGCGGTCTTGCCAGTGGAGGAAGTTCCCATGACTTTAGAAGAGTAGTTGGGAACCTCCGGCAGGCGAACGCAGCGGCGACACCAAAAGCCGCTGCAAGAGGCCTGTGTGGTTGGTCGGGGGACCAGCCGCACATATAGGTCTGAGGCGTAGGGTGCCCTTGTGTTTGGGGCACTTTAGCCGGAGATTAACTCTATTAAAAAACTGTCGAGCGCTAATTAGCGCTGCGTCGTGGCCAGCGTGGAGACCTTGTCACATACTGGTCACAACAGACGCTACGAAGAAACACCATGGGTTTTTAGTTGGGTCAGAGTCCCACACACCACTCCCGAGTCCCCCCGGACCCGGGATAGCTGTCATCAGGATTTTCCCATGTAAAAAAAAAAAAAAAAAAAAAAAAAAAAAAAAAAAAAAAAGGTTAGGTTAGGTTAGGTTAGGTTAGGTTAGGTTAGGTTAGGTTAGGTTAGGTTAGGTTAGGTTAGGTTAGGTTAGGTTAGGTTAGGTTAGGTTAGGTTAGGTTAGGTTAGGTTAGGTTAGGTTAGGTTAGGTTAGGTTAGGTTAGGTTAGGTTAGGTTAGGTTAGGTTAGGTTAGGTTAGGTTAGGTTAGGTTAGGTTAGGTTAGGTTAGGTTAGGTTAGGTTAGGTTAGGTTAGGTTAGGTTAGGTTAGGTTAGGTTAGGTTAGGTTAGGTTAGGTTAGGTTAGGTTAGGTTAGGTTAGGTTAGGTTAGGTTAGGTTAGGTTAGGTTAGGTTAGGTTAGGTTAGGTTAGGTTAGGTTAGGTTAGGTTAGGTTAGGTTAGGTTAGGTTAGGTTAGGTTAGGTTAGGTTAGGTTAGGTTAGGTTAGGTTAGGTTAGGTTAGGTTAGGTTAGGTTAGGTTAGGTTAGGTTAGGTTAGGTTAGGTTAGGTTCCCACCGGTTGGATCCAAGCCTTGTCGTGGCGGTTGGGCTTAGTAACCCCGGGACCTTTTGCAACCCGGTTGGTGAACCAATTGGATTCACGCCGCTCCCTGGTACGTAGTGCCAGGGGTGGTGGTCGCTGTCTCTAGGGGCGGGGACCGCGAGGAAGACAACCTCTCTAAAAATCACCCTAATCCTAAGTTTTGGTGCGCGGCGAGAGGATGAATGGCTGGAGGGACTCCAGTCGTTAGCGCACTCCCAGCCGGGGTACCTGCGGACCCCCCCGTTGGGTTACAAATGTACGCCATCCTGGTGCACAGGGCTCTGCCCAGGATGTACCAGTCTCCCTAGCCCCGAAGGTAGAGACACCAGAGGGAAAAGTTTTGAAGCAAAATTAGTCAAACCAAAGAAGACATTCTCCGAGCGGGTTCCAATCCCGCCACCTCGTGTGCTGCCCCGAGTAATACGGAGGGGGCAACTCAAAACTTCGGCGGTTCGGTTACACCGAACCGACGTGACCCGGCGATCATTCTGGACAGAATAGATGCAAGCGAATTGGCAAAGTCAAAAGGAAGGAGGAAGATTGTAGACTCTCCGAGGATCTTCTCTGGGAGAGAAGAAATGAGCCAGAGCGACTGGAGCGAGGCGTCTGGCTCATACCAAGGGGAAAAAAGAAGAGGCATGAGATATGGCTGGACGGATGGCTCAGAGGAAGTAGACGAGATGAGCCCCACCAGCTATTCAGACGACGGTTGGCCCTCCAAAAAGAAGGGAAAGAGGAGCCGACTTCCGTCTTCGTCAGAAGAAGAGGAGGAAAGGGTGAAGACAAAATCTCCACCCACTAAAAAAGGGAAAAGTAGAACAGTCACAAGCCACTACTTTGGGCTGGCTAGTGCAAAGCGGCACTTGGCCGAATTAGAACATGAGGCCATAGCTGCGGAGGCCGAACGCGACGTTTCTGGGCTTCCACGCCGCCCAGCTCTGCCCCGCCTGTCGGAGGGTTCGGGGTCAGAGACGATCCGGGACACAGGAGGAACAGACGAAACCGAAAAGACGGCGAGCGCTCTAGGGCTTATCATCACCCAAGCCCTAGAGAACATCACCGGGGTCCGAACCAGATCTAAAAACCTGAAGGGCTCCATGGTGGCTGAACTGAAGAAGGCCACCCAGGACATCCAGGGAGCCACGGTGAAACTATTAAGCGTAACACAAACATCGGAGACACGGGCCCTCGAGGCCGTTATCAAGAGGCAGGCTGCGGAGATGCAGGAAATGCGGCAAAAGATCGCCGCCCTCAGCAAGGAGGTGGCATCTCTTCGCCAAGTAACTCTGACCACGCCCGTAGCTCAGACTGCGCCGGACCTGGAGGATCTGCTGAAGAGGACTGTACGAGAGGCAGTCACACAGTCTTGCGCGCGTTTTAACGCCCGGCTGGAGGGGCTTGAGGATCGCCTCCTGCCGGAACCAAGACTGCGCCCGCCCCTTGCAGCGGATACGCGAGCGGCAGAAAGAGAGAGCACAACACCCGCTCCTAAGAAGACCACAAAAAACAAGAAGACGGTGGCAACTACACTAATGCCACCGGCGAACCCGGGGCCTTCGGTGGCTTCAACAGTAAGGAAGAAGAGCGCCAAGGCGCGCGAGGATGACGGTCCCTGGACGACCGTCACCCATAAAAAGAAGGCTGCTACTAAAACTCAGCCCAAGAAGAAGAAGGCACTGCGGAAAAAAGGCCCGCGCAAACTACAAGTGCCTGACAGCTCCGTCGTGGTGATGAAACTGCGACCGGAGGCAGAAGAAAGAGGGACGTCTTATTATGACGTGATGAAGAAGGCGCAAGCCGAGATAAAACTGCCGGACCTAGATATAGGGCCCGGCATAACTTTTAAAACGGCGGTCACCGGCGCCAGACTTCTAGTGGTTCCGGGTGCGGCCATGGGCGAGAAGGCAGATGCCCTGGCCGCCAAAATCAAAGAAGTGGTTGGAGAAGACGTCCAAGTTACCAGGCCCACGAAGAGCGTGAGCGCTCGCGTGTCGGGCCTGGACGACTCAGTCACGGCGGACGACATCACAGCGGCTGTGGCGAATGCGGGGGGATGCCCGGCCGAGCAAGTACGGTCGGGCGAAATCGGTCGCAGCGCTTTTGGAGTCAGAGCAGCAATTGTCCGCCTCCCTATAGAGGCGGCTAAGAAAATTGTGCAGGAGGGAAGACTTCTGATTGGTTGGGTCTCTGTGAGATTCAAGCTTCTGGACGCCCGCCCTCTCAGATGCTATCGATGCCTGGAGACGGGCCATGTGGCGGCAACATGTAAATCGGCGACAGACAGGAGCGGATTATGCTTCCGCTGCGGGGAGGAGGGGCATAGAGCGAGAGAGTGCTCCGTGCCCACCCCAAGATGCGCAGTCTGCTCCAACACGGAGCAACCCGCCGCCCACAAAATGGGCGGCGCAGCGTGCGTACCTAATAAACGCACAAAGAAAGGTAAAGCAAAAAAGGCTGGGGAGGGCCTCGCGGCCGCGACCCAGCCTGCCTTTCCGACCGTAAGCAACACCTTTGCGGTCCTGCCGGTGGAGGAGATCCCCATGACTCTGGAGGAGTAGTGGGGAACCTCCGGCAGCTGAAACGCGGCGGCGACATCAAAAGCCGCCGCAAGAGGTCTGTGCGGGGTTTGTCGGGGGACTAGCCGCGCGCCTGTAGACCTAAGATGTAAGGTGCCCTCGTGTTCGGGGCACCACATCAGATGATTGACTCTACACAGATGAGCGCTAATGAGCGCAGCGTCGTGGCCGATGCGGAGACCTAGTCACGCGCCGGTCACAATAGACGAATTCGGAGGAACACCATGGGTTTTTAGTTGGGTCAGAGTCCCACACACCTTTCTCGGGTCCCCCCGGACCTGAGATACCAGTCATCAAGATTTTCCCATGAAAAAAAAAAAAAAAAAAAAAAAAAAAAAAAAAAAAAAAAGGTTAGGTTAGGTTAGGTTAGGTTAGGTTAGGTTAGGTTAGGTTAGGTTAGGTTAGGTTAGGTTTAGGTTAGGTTAGGTTAGGTTAGGTTAGGTTAGGTTAGGTTAGGTTAGGTTAGGTTAGGTTAGGTTAGGTTAGGTTAGGTTAGGTTAGGTTAGGTTAGGTTAGGTTAGGTTAGGTTAGGTTAGGTTAGGTTAGGTTAGGTTAGGTTAGGTTAGGTTAGGTTAGGTTAGGTTAGGTTAGGTTAGGTTAGGTTAGGTTAGGTTAGGTTAGGTTAGGTTAGGTTAGGTTAGGTTAGGTTAGGTTAGGTTAGGTTAGGTTAGGTTAGGTTAGGTTAGGTTAGGTTAGGTTAGGTTAGGTTAGGTTAGGGTAGGGTAGGTTAGGTTAGGTTAGGTTAGGTTAGGGTAGGTTAGGTTAGGTTAGGTTAGGTTAGGTTAGGTTAGGTTAGGTTAGGTTAGGTTAGGTTAGGTTAGGTTTTTTTTTTTTTTTTTTTTTTTTTTTAATGTGGAAGCGCTTTGCGCCCCCACTTCTGGCTTTTCCCCCCTTGCTCAAGTGGTAGGGGGGTCCTTATAGTGCTTATACTTTTTCATTAGTGTGCAATTTTACAAATAGTTGGAGGATTTTCCTCAAGTCTTATAAAATAAATATAATATAATATAAATAATACATTCAAATACATGTGTTCATTTTCCTTTCTTTTTACTTTCATTTCTAAAATTATTCTTGTTCGTCTCTTTTTTTTTTTTTTTTTTTTTTTTTTTTTTTTTTTTTTTTTTTTTTTTTTTTTTTTTTTTTTCTCCTTGCAATATGTTCTATGTACACATATTCATACATTTGGTCCTAATTTTATACATTGTTTACACATATGTTTTTACAGTATTTTTACTTTGCACACATTATAACATACATTTTGCATTTTTTATGGGAGATGTAAAAGAGCCAAGTACAGTTTCTAGAGAGGTGTATAGTGCCTCTTTAGTCACGAAAATATCCTATGCTATTTTTAAAATTTGTCCCGGTATTTGTATTTTCTAATTGGTAGTACTATAATTAATATTCGTCATACATACATACTATAATTAATATTCGTTATACATACATACTATAATTAATATTCGTCACACATACATACTACAATACACATATACACTATAATAATTGCTTGTGCTGAGGGGTGTAAATGGTCCCTCAGTTAACCCTCTTCTTCTTCCTATCCTTTTTCCCTTTCTTTCCAGGTGTGATTCCCACGGGTATCACCGGACCGGTCATGCATTCGGTGTCCTGCGTCTCCTCAAGGATCCCCGTCACTCTGTCTCTGCTGGTCCAACTTC